>APFE030999441.1:0-16470 GCA_000404065.3 Pinus taeda
TGATCCCAGAACTGTGAAGGAAGCAGTGGATTCAGAGGATGGAAAACTCTAGAAAGAGGCCATGGTTGATGAAATGGCATCTTTTGCACAAAAATGAGGCTTGGGATCTGGTGGAGTTGCCATCTGGAAGGAAACCCATTGGAAGCAAATGGGTGTTCTAGAAGAAGACAAATGCAGAAGGGAAGGTGGAAAAATACAAAGCTCGGTTGGTAGCAAAAGGTTATTCCCAGGTGCCGGGAATTGATTTTGGTGATATTTTTTCTCCTGTTGCCAAGGTAACTTCTATTAGATTACTTTTATCTGTTGCTGCTGCTTCTGATTTTGAGGTAGAACAGATGGATGTGAAGACAACATTTCTTCACGGGGATTTGGAAGAGGAAATCTACATGAAGCAACCTGAAGGCTTTGCGGTGAAGGGTAGGAAAGAACTAGTATGCAAGTTAAAGAAGTCTCTGTATGGGTTAAAACAGTCAACAAGGATGTGGTATCAGAATTTGATACATTTATACGGGGACTTGGCTTCACCAGAAGCAAAGCAGATCATTGTGTGTATTTTAAATTAATTGGTGACCGTGTTATTTATCTGGTCTTGTATCTGGATGATATGTTGCTGGTTGGAAATGACAAAGAAATTATCCAGGATTTGAAGACCCAATTGTCCTCCAAATTCGACATGAAAGATCCTGGTGTTGCAAACTATATTTTGGGCATGGAAATTAAAAAAGATCGGGCAAAGAGGAAGCTCTGGTTAAACCAGAGGAAGTATGTCGAGACAATACTACAGAGGTTTAATATGCAGGACAGTAAACCGGTGAAGGTTACTATTCCTATAAGTGTGAGGTTATTTGCTGAACAATGTCCCAAGACACAAGAAGAGGAAGAGGACATGTTCTGTGTTCCATATGCAAGTGCAGTTGGTAGCCTGATGTATGCAATGGTCTGTACTAGACCAGACATTGCACATGCAGTGGGAGTATTCAACAGGTTTATGTCAAAACCAGGAAAGGAGCACTAGACAACAGTGAAGCGGGTTTTCAGGTATTTGCGTGGCACTAGTGATTATCGTTTGTGCTACCAAGGAAGACCAGGATTGGACAGAGTGTTGGATATCCATGGCTTTGTTGATGCAGACTGGGCTGGAGATCTGGATCAGAGAAGATCTACAAGTGGGTATGTGTTAACCTATTTGGAGGTGCAGTCAGTTGGATGAGTAAGAAACAATCTGTAGTGGCACTATCAACTACAGAGGCAGAATACATGGCAGCCACTCATGCAAGCAAGGAAAGCAGTTTGGTTGCATAGATTGTGTTCAAGTATGGGGTTAGTACAGGGAGCTATAAGGATAGACTGTGACAGCCAAGTGCAATTTTCTTGGCAAAGAACCCTGCTTATCATTCAAAGACAAAGCACATTGATGTTCAGTATCACTTTGTGAGGGATATGATAGAAGACAAAAAGGTGTTGCTGGTAAAGGTGGACACTTTGAAGAATACTGCAGATGCATTGACAAAATCTGAGCTCTAAGAAGTTCTCTTGGTGTAGAGAAACAATGGGCGTTTCAGGGCTGGAAAAATGACTAAGCTCTCCTGTGCCCCCTGTGGAAAGAAAACAACAAGTGGGAGATTGTTGGGTTGTGTTATATTCTTTCCACGACTAACCTATGTAGTGAACCAGGGGGTGAGAGGGGGGGCGGCAACCCCCCTTGTCCGGGAGGTTTGAGGGGGGCGGGTAGCCCCCCTCTACGGGGTTCAGGGCAGCGCCCCGAGAAAACGTTTTTTGGACCCTATATTAGGTTGGGCGAACCTACCTATGGTTTTCGGTCCATGGTTTTTGGACGCGATGGTTTTCGGTCCATGGTATTGGATGCTTCAGCATGTATAAATATGTATTGTAACATTGAAAGGAATATAATGAAAAATCAAGCTGGTAGTCTCGGTTTTGAGATCCAGTGGGAAATCTCTGTGTATATGTGTTTTATGTATGCTCTCGCATTTTTATTTTTCCTGTGATTTAGAATTCGTATGCAGGTAATTTCTGTACGGGGTTAAAACCTACATCTATCTTGGTATGTTTTGAAATGACTCTAATGTGGAAAATCTCTATTCTTTATTTTTCATGTTGAGTTTCATTGAGGCTACTTGAAGAACTAGTACTTGTAGTAAATCCCATGGTTATGATCTTTGTTTCATCCCCAAAATCAGATCCTAAATCATGTTGTGTAGTTTCAACAATCTTTTGTTTCCCTTTGTTGTTAAACTTTTTGGGTCTCATTTTAGGATGAAGTTTCTAACAATGGTCTTCATCATGACCTTATTTTGAACAATGTTTACATGTGAGTTTTTCACCCTCCTTTTTGACTGAAGCATTTTTCTTCCCTTTTCCTTTGAATTTCCCCTTTCCTTTGTCTCCACTCTTGAATGGATTTTGCTACCCTCTTGAGGAACATTCGTCCCTCTTGCTTCTAAATGAGTTTCCTGTACACAAAATTCATCTAGTTTTGTAGGGTTAAACATGAGAATTGCGTATCTCAAATAACTATGCAATCCTCCAATGTATTTTAGTAAAGTGTCTTGAGAGGATAAATATATACCCAAAATCAAAGCTCTTTTCCTAAATTCTTGAGTATATCTTTGCACATTGTGAGCCTTAGCTTGCCAAAAGTTTTTCCAATCCATTATAGATTTTTGCATGTATGCTAATGGATAAAATTGCCTTCTTATTGCAACAACAAAATCATTCCAAGAGGATAAAACCTTACCATGTTTCTTCATGTCCTCTTAAATTTTGGACTCCCACCAAATAAGTGTTTCACTTTCAAACCTAAGAGAAGCAAGTTGAATTTTGGTCCTCATCATCCTTGATTTTATGTATCCTGAAATACACTTCAATCCGATGAATCCAATTATCTAATTTCTTAACATTTACCTCTCCATTATACATAGGCAATTCAAAATTTATGTCAGTCTTTAACAAAGGAGTTTTACCATGTCCCTTTGGAGAATTTGGAGGTGTTTGTGAAAGGGTAGAAGAAGTAAAAGACGAGGATGAGGATGAAGATGAGGATGATGGAGGTGAAGGTGGTGGCTTGTCACCATTCCCTCCATTCCCTTTTGAAGGTTTATCTCATTTTCCTCCATCTCCCTTTGGGGGTTTTTATATCTCTCCTTGCAACCTTGAGTTCCTCTCCTCATAAAGAAATTTTACCATTTCATACAATTCAAAGTAAACTTTCCTAAAATTTCTCTCATCTTTAGACATCCCTTTAGGACCCTCTTCATGTGCCATGACTAGTGAAGCTTGAGTGTGCGTGTTCTCCTTGAAACAATGTGAGGCCTTGCCTGCACAATTTCCCCTTCTCCTCTTTTAAGCTTCAACCTTATAAGCATCAGAAAACACTTGCAAACAAAATCAAACCTTCAAAATAACCTTGAGCTCTGATACCAAACTGATCTGTTATGTAAACTTGAAGGTAATGGAAAAATTGCAAGTAAAATTTTATGTATTTTGGTTAATGGATCACTTTACAAAACACATAAAATAATGTTTTTAAAACTTAGTTAACAACATAAAATTGAGACAATATACCATATCAGAAACACACAACAACAAAAATGATAAAGGAGGTCACCCCTCTCCTGGGCTACATCTCTTGGTCCAGCTTCCAATGTTGGGCCTCTTTCATTAAGTGCTCAAATTTGTGTTTACATGGATTTAAAGTTCTCAAAATGTAAATATTATGTCTCCAATGGCTTCAGAATAGTAAAAAACCCTAGATGGGCTCTTGTTGGGCTCAATTTGACAAAAAACTGAAGAGGCTATGCTCTCTCCAAGTTTCCCTGCTAATTGATCTACAAACTGCATTGGACTGCTAACCATCCTACGAATTCCGCCTTTCCAGGGCACACCGAGTGACAATTTCACCCAGAGTTGGCGAGATTCGTGCCGAAATCGGTCCATTTTATCACTCCGTTTAATTGTCTAGTAAATCTTAAGGCGAAAAACCAGGGCCACATGGGGCCATGCACCCTGGGGCTAGGGCTAATCACCTGCCCCCGTCAGCATATCCCCTGGCTCTTCGGCGGTTGGTTCTACCAAGCCCATGAAACTGAGGTCGTTCCCAAAATATTCACGCCCGTATTTCCAACTCCGCCGAAACTTGGCATATGGTTATATGGCGTGCCATATGATTCGGGGTTGGTCCCCATTTTTCGTGCCCAAACTATTTAACACTTCTACTCTTGGCATGTGGCTCCATGGTGGTAGGACGACGATGGGATGGTCCCAAAACTATGCCCCCATCTATTACGCTCTGGAGTATATACATTGTGGTCCTGTGCTTCGTATCCGCGGGTGTCGGAACCGTGGGTCGGGGCTAAGCCCGAGCCCTCGACTCCCCTGCCTATGGTCTCATGGGCATGGGTGACCAGGGGCCAGGGCTTAGCCCCGAATCCATCCCCCAACATCAAAACATGTTAAATTTAAATAAAAATTTACTGTTATATATGTTAAGATTCACTCGTTGGCATGGAGGTAAGGCACCTTGCAGCTAGACCATAGGTTCTGTGTTCGATTCTCCCAGAGTCAGTTTGGTTGATAACAAAATTTTAGTGAACCCTAAGGTACCATGTGGCAACCCATGATTGGGCCACATGGCATCCCACCATTGGTCCAACTCACAAATTCAACCACTAATAAAAAATCGCCCAAATTCGAACCAATCGCTATAGGACACTTGTCAACCTACTATTGACCCAATTTGTACAGTCAGCCTACCCAGTCACCTTTCCCAATCATTGTATGGACTGCCCAATCAACAGATCCGCATCCAACCTGCAAATTTTTTACCTGTTTGAGAAAACAATGAGAACATGATATCAGGAGCACACAATATTGGTTTTGAGCGATTCAAGTTGCATTGGATTCAGGTCATCATGATTTATGCTCTGGTGCATATTTCGAGTACTTTTGAACACTTTAAATTTTGAGCACTTTACTAACCCCTTGGATCAGTTTTTACAAGATAATGTGGTGTTTTTGTTGTGACATCCACAAGGGTGTGTTTTCATTGACCTTGGAATATAGGAGTAGGTATTTCTCTATTATCTTCAATGTAATATTAACCATCATTGTCATCTTCATTACACCTTCATTCTAATTTTGTCATGTTGTGATAGTAGCTTTTCTTTATTTTCACATTGTAACTTGCATGGTAGAGATTCCTTTAAATGGATGCCCTAGTCCAACACTTCTTTTCCATTTTGGTGTTCGTGGCACCTTTTTATAGACCTAAAATCCCTCCTTTAAACCGACAATGACTCTGAATTTGAGCTTCATTTTCTCTTCTATGTCGTATTATGGCTATATCTCAAGAGGATTCCAACAAGCTTTTTACCTTGCAATTACTGATATGCATTGCCTTTTTCACTTATGCATGTTGATATGCCTTGGCATCATTTATTTCCATTAAACTCACATTGTCCTTGGACATATTGCTAGCTTTTGCTTGATGTTCTTACCCTTCCTAGAGAGATCATAGTGATGAGTGGATTTCTTTTGCCAACCTCTCTGCTTCACTTTGCTTAGGGCGGTTCCATTAGTTCAAAACAAGTTGCTACCCTCTGTACCACTTGTTTCTCTAGGATGATCTTCCATAGTGTGCTTCTCATGCTCGTTAAACAATTAAGGGTACCTGAGCATTCTTTTGTTTATTTTTAGGGCTGAATAAAACCTCATAAAAAAGACACCATGTATTGAGAATACTACTACCTCTTCTTTGAGGTCATTAAACCACAAAGAAGGCACCTGATCAGGTACACTTTTATCTATTATATGGGATCATTAAAATTGAATGAAAAATACATTATCGAGCTTACTTCTCTTCTCTTTTGTGCTCGCTAAACTATGAAGGAGATACCAAACAATAAAAGGATAAGGGTGAACATTTTGGTCATCTATCATTCAAAATGGAAGCATAACTTGCATCACCCTTCAACATGGAACTTATTTGAGACACTATCTTAGAGATGGGTTTTAACTTACCGAGGAGCCATACCATCATATGAATTTCTTACTCCTCTTGTTGGTTACTCTTCTAGTCACCAAAGAGAGTGCTTCAATGCCTCCTGCATTGTTGCATGATATCCTATAGTATTCATTAGTTAATGTTGCCAAGTTGTTTTTGTGTTGTATTTTTATATGTTCAAGGAAAGTCTAAACTTCAATTAGTCATTTGCAGTCCTTTTTGACCTTTTATGTCAGTCATCCTTGTGTTATTTGTGCTTGGTGACTTCATCCATTCACATAGTATCTCAATCTATTTTATGTTGATTGACAGGGGGTACATTAAGGCTCTCATTCGATGCATCTTCTCCTATCGACCCGAACTCATTATTTGGGATAGGTCTAGGAACTAATAATACCTTTGAGCTTGTAGTCCTTAGTGGTAAGCCTCCTTGTGATTGACAGTGGGTTTACCTCATTAACAACTAATTAATCGAATCCATGAGTATTCAATGTGAACTTAGATAATCACACTTAGTGAATTGTGTTAGGTACCTTTGGGTCCATTTTCATCATTGGTAGGTTCCCTCGTATCTGTTAAATATATACGTCAATGGCAAGTAATTATATGGTTTCTAACATGCTCGACATCGAATTCTTTTTTTACATGTTGTAGATTTGTGCCATCGAGGTTGAGTAGAAGACCTTGGGTTTGGGTACATCTCACTCTTATATGGTACTTGTCCCAAGTTGCGCTGGATTTGTACCATGTTATATACTTTTAGGGATACTCTAGGGAAACTCTCTTCTATGTGTCCATAGTCCTACTAATGTATACTATGACATATATCCACATTGTATTGTTGGTGGCTATGATCTTTTTGTTTATTACATGGATCCATTGTGTATTTGTTCATGGCCATGTCATAGAATTTCATGTCATGGATACAGAATGTATAGTTTTGGTGGCCATGTTCATTTATCCTTTATGTTGAGCATGGGTATGCCCATTAACTGATTGTAATGCATTTTGGTCATTAGTTTATTTAATTACCTCATTCATTAGGGGGTATTTGTTACAACCCTATTTTCCTCTCCATGACAGTGAGAGATACTCTAGTTCAATTTTCCTCAATTGTTGGATTCACCCTTGTTTTTGCTCATATGGGTCTTACAAGTAAAGTTATTAGATGTTATAGGGTTGAAATACATAATTGAGTCATTTCTCATAATTATTTTGTCACAATCTCATAATTATGAAATAATTATTATTTCATAATCAAGAAAAACTCATAATTGATAAGGAGGTTCATATTGGGTTGGGAAAAGCTCATACATAAGTAGGAAACTCGTGCATGACATGTAATTGCTTGTTTCACATGTCGTTGGGTCTATCCATGTCTTGTATCCACCCAATTCACATGCCATAAAGCCTAACTTATCTTGGCCCTAAGTGTCCAATACATCCTCCTAGACCTAGGAATGGCCTATATAATGAGACCCTCTCGAGTGGAAGGGAGGAGGAGAAAATAGTCAGGGAACCTCGTTATACTACAAAATTACCATTAGACTAGGCCCTTGCTTGTTTCATGAATGAACCCAATTTATGAGTTAGTCAAGGGAGGACAAGAAGAAAGGGACTGGAGGAGAATTCTACACACTTGAAGGTATACTTGTATGTTTTATTGTTATTATAATACATGAATGACACTTTGGTTTCTCTCTCTACAATATTTGTGTTTATGAGATCATGGTGTTTCTAGTATGAGTAGATATTTCTTGTAATCTAACTTGCCTTTTTAGAGAGACAAATATATCATCTTTTTTTGTTTGTGAATGTGTGCACGTGTCGATACCAAGGAGTTGGAACAACATATTTGAATAGTGGCAAGGCTTCTAGTTGTTTAAGCGGGTTTGTTATCTTCATCGACATCCGTGGATTGTAAGGTATGTATTCACCCCTACTATTTTTATTCCATGAAAGGTAAAGATTGTTAAAGAACTAGGAAGCCTCTTTTTTCATATTATCCACTATCTGGTAGATCTTGAGGTAGGATCTATGGAACAATAATCCCTTTGTCCTTAGCATAATTCAGGCAAACAAAATTTGTGACTCCAGTGGGGAGAAATAATGTTGCTGTTATCCTTCTCTTTTCTATATCCCTTGCTTATGTTTATTTATGAGTGATTATCTATTGATCACTATCTATTCTACATTTTTTTCCAGCTAGCTCTATCCCTAATCTTTCAGATCTAAGTTCATTTTGAATCACATTTAAAAAGAAAAAGAAAAAAAGAGGGAAAAACAAGTTGTGATTTGTAGATAGGAATTCCCTAATAGTGGGACTTGATATTGATGCAACCGGGGGAACACAGTAATGCTGGTCTAGAGTCGTCAATTTCCATATTGTCTACATGTCTCCGAGGACTTAATTGTAGAATATCACCTTTCATCAGAGCAGACGGTGCTACACCTCTCTACTCTTTATTTTGAGCATCAGAGGACTCCCGTGCATCTTTTATTTCATGCTCTCGATCTTGAATTCCTATTATTTGGTTAAAATTTTGATCCCTTATTTCTTGTTTCTTTTTTTGTGTCTTTTGTCCCTTTTCAACTTTTGAATGTCAATTAATTGTTTATATCGGGAACTAGCTCATTGTCGAGTTTCTTCATCAACTATGTATTCTTGTGCCTTTGCAATGCACTGCTTTCCTACCATCTTGAATATTTAATTTATCCTTATCTATTTTACTTTATTTCATTTTCTTTATTTATTTCTCATGAATCATTACCCTCCTCCCCCCATTGTCGAGCCGCCTTACTCCCAGACAACGAGGTTGAATTCGACAAACACTTTTATTTGCTTAGAAAGTAATCCCATGTTTCCTTTTTGTTTTTACAGTGAGCATCGAGAAATTTCTCCCATTCATCTTGTATTTGGCTACTTTCAGAGTTTAGTGGTTCCTGTAGGGGTGATTGATATTCTACTATGTGTCCAACCCCTTTTTCAAGGAGAAACTTCTGGAGCAAAGTAGGTATAGTGCAAAAAAATTCATTGTGAAAGTTGTCAAAAAATTGTGCCTTGATTCATTCGATAAAATTTCGCTCTTCTATCACTTTTTCCTTGAAAAAGTTGTTCAGAATATTTTCAACCCACTCATGCAAGTTTGTTCATTCACCGTTTGATAATTTTAATGTCTGTCAACCGTCAATTTATGTCTATCACATTACTAATGTGGTTTAGGAATTTCTGATCTTGGTGGGGCTACTTCAGTAAATATTTTGTGTGCTTCTGTAAAGAAATGTGCCCTAGTTTATGCAATTGATAGTCTATTTTGCCTCACTTAGTTATTCAGGTAACTATTAACTTTTGTCTGCCACCATTGTTGTATCTCTTCCAAGGTTATTCAAAATTGCAATTTATGAGTACTCTAGTTTAATACTATTGACAATGGAACCAATGTTGTAATGTAGCAAAAGTAAGCATTGGTTGCCAACAGGAAGACACCAAGAAACTACATAGTCATATGCAACATAAGAAGAGAGAAAATACACAAAGTAGCAGAGAACCAACAAAGCAACTCTTTATATTATATTCTCAACAACCATTTAGAAGTATTACATAAAACGATTCATAGGCATACATACATACATACATACATTATTTCTTGAATAGTTACAGTAGTTTGGATATCAGAACCGACTTTACCTAATCGATTGGTCAGTCGACTTTACTAAAAGGGGTTAGTTGACTTACAATATATCAACTCGACTCAGTCGACTAGCCCCTCCAACATTCCTTGAATAATTAAATGTGCATGTGGTTTCTTCATGGGAATGGAGTATGTATGTACCTGTATTTATGTAACATGTAAAGGATATATTGTTGTAATTGCTAGATAGGCATGATTACCCCTTTATCATGTGTCCCTAATGAATTGGATAACTTGTCTAGTATAGTTCAATAACCTATATTAGGAAGTTTTTTAATAATTGAAGGAGTGGGCCATATGTTACCTAGATGCTCTATCAATGGACCATATTGATGGGTTTAACTATGTTATAAAGTTATTTACCACTTGGAATGGACCATCTTGGTTGTAAACTTTGGGAGATGACATTTTTATATTAAGGAGGGAATTCATCAGGAATATGAATGAACCATGTACATGGAGGAACATCCTAGTAGAACAACAATTGTAGTGGTTAGGTATCCATTTGTTTTGGTGGATAGTCGTTCCTTTATATAGACAACGACAATTTGGTGATGTATGCATAATCTAGGTATGGGGTGATAGTACCAAAATGGACCAAATATGGAATTTTCTATTAAGGAGGTTCTTCAAGTTCTAGTGAAGCATTTGCTACAAGGAGAAGACATTGAAAAAATCAAGGGATGAATATTATGACAAGTAGTTATTAAAAGGGAGTGTTGGAGGATGTATTTCCTACTTGCCTTATGTGTGATCATATTTCATTGTTATGATTATCGATCATTATTAGGTAGAGTTCATCTTTATGTAGAGATTTTATTTCCTAGTTTTTAGGAGATGGTTAGATCGAGTTGGTTTGAGATATAATCTCCAACTAGTTAGTTTCCTAAGTTAGTGTGTGGTTGAGACGTTCTCTCCATTAAGCGATTAGGAGTTCAGAACAATTTGTTTATCTTGAGATAATATTTGTGTATTCATATATATCATTACATCGATTAATTAGATTGCTTAACACAAATTCAATTTATAATCATCATATACTATCCCATTCTAACATCAATGACATGTGTGTGTATAATAGTCAAAATGTTAAATTTCAATAAGTTAAAATTTTTGAGATATATATATATATATATATATATAATTTAACAATAGAGGACATATTTTATTCGTCATTGTTTATAAACTCAATTAAGAATTAATACTCAATTATACATCATATGTATTTAGAGAACGAACAATATATCCACAGTGCGACACAACACTAAATGTCGCATCAATAGAAATATGTAGCGTGAGATTACTACTACCAACAAGTGTAATATGTGACATTATTGCTTAGTACTTGTCTCTTATGCAAAAAGTAATTGATAGCTAAATTAAAGTAAAAACAATAAGATAGAAAGGTTTTCTTTATTAAAATCAATTTTTTTTTTGTGACCCAAAGGAACCCAGTAGCTCGCCTGACACGTAACTACTAGTAAACGTTTGGGGGTCTACGACTTGTCCTCCTCTCCATAAAACGGGTCGCAAACAAGAGAATTTGAACCTAGGCCTCTTGAGTTTCAACAATTTCACACATCTCGGATTACCAATTGCGTTGCCCCCGCCACCCCTGAGACTTTTTTATTAAAATCATTATTCAAATATCATAATTCCAATAATTGAAACTACGTGAGAGAATTAAAGCTGGATTTGAATCATGATAAGTTTTAAGCTCTCCATTTTTGGATGGAGTAATATAGTGATTAATTTATATATTTTTTAAGTTTTCAATTTTTGTTATTTGAATTATTGATTTTAATTTTATTGTATTTATATTAAGGTAGAGTGAAATACTTTTATTTATGATTTAAAAATGGTTGATTGAAATATTAAATTTTATTAATATATTTAGCTTTAAAGGATTGTGTTTTATTTATCACATATATTATCCAAAAGAAAAAATTAATTGCCTATTAAGGGGTACAAACTTGCATTGAAATTCATAACTTTCTTTTTAGTTTATGTTGAATAAGATGAAACTACGAAGTTTTTGATTCATTGACTAAGACTTCATATTAATTTAAATTCTTATAGAGGTAAAAACATCCAAAACTATCTACTTATAAAGTATGCTACATAGTAATCATAAATCCTAATTTAAGGTAGCTGTGGGATTGATATTTTTTTCTTGTAGTTAAAAAATCATACATTAATTTTACAATATATGTTATATGGTAATCATAAACCTTAGTTTAAGGTAAACTTGAGATTTATAACTTTCCTAATAAATGTTGAATAAAGCCATTATTATGACACTTTGGTGAATATATATTTTTTAGATTTTTAATTTCTTAATATAATTATTACATTTATTTACAAAAATAAATGAATAAATAGATAAATAGAACTTACTCATTATATGGTTTATTTGTTATTTGTCTTGCCATAAGAGAGATTTTAAAAATCCAACCCAAAAAAAACCATTTGCTCAAATTGAAAAAAGAAAAGAAAGATTGAACAAAGTTTTATAAAGTTTCTCCACACTCTATCTAATACTAAAATATTGAAATTAAGAAAGTTGAAAATGAAACATTTTAATTGGTTACTAGTTTCACTAAAAATGGACAGGAAACATACAAAATATAGAATTAAAAAGGAAACAGATGCTTAAAACCTTCATAGATATATTTTAAATATGGATCAAACATTAGCCGAGAGAGATCCAATTTCTTCACGTGCAAATGTTTTTATGAGTGGACATTATTTAATTTTTTTATTTTTATTTTGGCCAACATGAGCAAAATTTTAACTTTGATGACGGACGAATAGCGTCACACATCATACTGCGCTGTAGAATGAGCCTCTCGGGTCAATAAAAAAATGATACCAGTCACATTACAAAGACACACACATGAACAACAACAAACATCTGAAAAATTTGTTATTCACAAAAAAACTCATAAAAAATATCTCAAATAAATTTACAATGTCGTGTGCACAGGATAATTCAAAATTGGCCAAAATAATATTGTATACCAGACAATTTAAAGAATATCTATTTTTTCCCACTAAGATCGTATGCTACAGTTATATATTTTTTGTACAAACAAGCCTTCATCCTACAACTACAACTCCTTTTGAACAAACTTAGCTTTTATGTTACATGTACATAATGATAAGTTACACATTCTTCTAGAGTCCTTTAGAGCGATTTCCAAGGTCCATAGTGCAGAAAAATCACAATAAAAATTTATGGCTTGGTTAATTTTTTTTATTCATATAAGGAGTTGTCTACGGAGGCGGAGGAATTGTCCGGACGGCCAAACGTGGCCAGAATCCGGGCAAAAAAATTCAAAAAATCTTGCAATAACAGTGTTTGAATCCTGTTTTTGATGGTGGAAATGGATTCAACACCATCAAAAACCTCTAGGGCACCCAAAATATTGAATTTTGATAGCTATAACTTGGATTTAGAAAAATTCCTATCGAATTTTATCAGAATATGGCTAGAATTTCCATGATTTTTAGGACAAAAAAGTAGTCTCGTTAGACTACAACTTCATATAATCCGACAGCTAGCATCTTCGTACAGTGCAAGATGTTGTCAACTTTCAAAGTCATCCTTGAAAAGTCAAGTTTCACTAATGGATTTAGGATCCAAAATGAAATTATACAAAAAGGAAGTTATACCTACCATGTCGCAGGAGCATTAAAATCATGTTTTCTCCACTTGTCATCAAATTTGATTGGGCATCACATTACAGTTTTCTTTGACATCTCTCTCCTGTCATCTGTCAAACATACACATTAACACAACCATTGCATTCCCATCAATGCCAACTGCAACAACCATCTTACAATGTAGTAACTATAAAATGAAAACATTAATGTCAATCTTATTGCTACCGTGTAGAGATAATTTGTAAATGAAAATAAATGCAACAATACAATTTGTAGAGATATGATAGTACCATAGGTGTAATTATTATTATTATTATATTAATATTTTTTTTCTTACAAATGAATTTTAAATCCATAAAATTAGTCATATCAAAATTTTCAAGGAATTTTTATAAAAGTCGAAAATTATTTTGACAAACGGATTACAATATATTCTGTTTTTGACAAATATAATAATTTGATGATGCATATCCACACTTATGCGGTATTCAAATACTGCATAGCAACATAGATGATATTCACCTCTTAAAATGGTCATGTTCCTTGTACGCATCGTAAATAACAATGATGTTATCCAATCATACAACTCTATTATTATTGATGTTGTCTACTGAGGCCATAATTTACCTTGGATGGTGAAATTATCCCAAAATCAAGTGAATTTTTTTTTCAAGAAATCCAATACTGAGAGCGTTTGAATCATTTTTTGATGGTGGAAATGAATTCAGTGCTATAAAAAACCCTTGGGGCAGCCAAAATCCTAAGCCTAAGCTTGACAACTATAACTCGGACTTTAAAAAATTTATGTGAGAATTTGCCAAATCCTAAGCTTGACAATTATAACTTGGACTTCCAAAAACTTTTACCAAAATTTGCCAAAATTTCCATTATTTCTTAGACAAAATCATAGTACGATAATTATTACACATGGATTTCACACTATTTTACTATTTGGTGGTTATGTTAAAAAAAATATTCTCCACTAAATAAAGTAGATATGAAAAAATATAAATATTCGCTATGGTAAAAAGAAACTCTACTAATTAAAATACATACAAATAGTGCAATAAAATACTTTCCACTTAGAAAAGTAGATAAACTTAAGTGCAATAAAACATATATATTTTTTTTATAAATGTAATGAGAACCTTCCAATGTTTTCATTTACAAATGGTTTACTTAAATTTGGTAAAAACATATACCCTATGCTAAATTTTATGTTTGGATGTTTTTCATATTGAGGCCCTATATGGGTTAATTTTATTTCTACAATGTGTCTCCATATGTTTTGGAGTGTCAAGACAAATGACATAACTTCCAAAATCCTCTAATCATTTTTTCCTTAACCAAGCATTCATGTCACTTGTAGTTATTGGATCAAATCAAGGCCCCTAGAGATCATTCCTTTAGCTAATCTACAAAGAAAATTTATGTGGAAAGGCAAGAAAACATGCCCTAATTGTAAGGAAATGAGTATTAGCCTAATTGCAGAAATGAAAGTACCATTCATTGAATGTAGAGACTACTTGTAACTGTAGGAAAGGAAATGACTACGCCAGTTGTAGAAATAAACCATGCTACTCTATTTGCAAACTAATCAAATCAATTTTCTCCTTGCACAATGAAATTCATTAATATAATTGCAAATTTCTTAGAAGGAAGGAATTCAATATACAACACATAACTAGGAAATTCAAAAGCCAAGTCTAATCTATTTGCATTGGAGAGTTCCCTTCATGTCATTGAGTGTAGGATGGTTTTAACGTTAGCAACAGGGCCTTTGTTCATTGCATAAGAGAACAATCATTGTGATTCAAATGTGAAAAATTTGTTTCCCAATTCTATTTGTTGTTTTGCTTCTAGTGAAGTAAGGAAGGGTCTTGAGTGGCCTTTGGGTCTCCCTAATCATGGATTCAAAGCCTAGGGGTCATCATTCAATCTCAAATTGAAAAATAAGGTCCTAGTAAAAATTTGTCTGAGTTTGAGTAGTGCTACAGGGTTGCTACATGAAACCCTGTTTTGCTATAGGATTGGGTCCGAGAGATTTTTTAGGGAAAGGAAGGCGTTCTAAAGGTGGATGAGGGTGGATGAAGGATGTGCAAGGCTTTTTTCCAAGATTAACACCCTTCAGAGGTCCATCTTGCTTAGAAATTCATTCCCACGGTGTCCTTCATTAACCGTAAAAGGATGATCTCAGTGGCAAACTTGAGAGAAATATGAGGTGTCCAAGAGAAGGATGGTGATGTCTAAGTGTATGTGGATGAGTGTGATAACCCCTTCAAGTCAATGGCAGCCCCTGTAGACTAGCAATCAAGAACATACATATACTAATCAATATTGTAGCAAAATTAATCAAGGTGTAAAAGATGAGTTGAATTTTATTTCTTCAAGATATACTCTATCCTACAACATGTATCTAATCTATTTGCCAAGTCATGGCATTATCTTCTAAGGTGCAGAAATCAAGTGTTATATGAAATCTACGACTGCAGATAGAAGTATCTTCCCTAGAATTGATGGCCCGTAAGCCTCGTTCCTCTCTTGGCTTGTATGCTCCAATCATAGCTCTGATCGCTATAATTAGAATCTATACAATTAGACAACACAAGCCAACAATCTATGACATCTATGTAGTATCATCTAACCACTTTATTAAATGGATCAACATGGCATTGAAATATATGAAATCATAACATCACATATAGGAAAGTTTTGAACTCTTGTATTAATAGAAATGGAGATAGTTACAACCAAATATAGAGTTGATCTTGTAGAAGAGCTCCTCCAAGTTTACTTGTCCTTCCTTGTCACAAAGTGTACCTCTATTTCACCCTAATGCATGTTGGCATTATGGCACAGGTTTGGAGCTATGGCACAGGTGTTGTCCTTGATGGCAACTCTCTTTGGTAACAGATCTCAGTTCAGGCACTCAGAAAGAAGAAAAAGACATATACGCATGTTCATCTAGACAAAGGCGCATATACAAGCGGGTTATACATTACAAAAGCGCGTATATGTTGGGGATCATATTTTTGGTCCATGGTAGTTAGTCCTTGGAATTTGAACCTATGTTTTGGACCAAGGCGTCTC
>APFE030999441.1:16553-39490 GCA_000404065.3 Pinus taeda
TAGTTAGTCCTTGGAATTTGAACCTATGTTTTGGACCAAGGCGTCTCGGCAGATGTGTTGATCCCTAGTTTTGGGTTCATGGTATTGAAATGTTATGGTTTTGGACCATGGTATTGAGGAAAACCTAAGACTATAAAAGAGGAAGGAGATCATGTGGCAAGAGAAGTGGAATTATTATTGAACATCTGAGAAAGTGATGGAGCTGGTATATTGGTAATGGTGCATATCTGGATCTAAATGAAGAAGGAACATTAGTGCAAAAGGAGGATAAGTTCTATTCATGGGTCATAATCTTTAAGCTTGAATGATAGTATCTTTGTATGATTTTGATCTGCTAGATATGACGCTTGCTTGATCTATCTGATAATCTGGGTTAATTAGTGATTGAATAGTTGAAAGAGTGAATTATCCTTCATAAGATCTGTACGCAGGTTCAGTAAGGCGAAGACGCGTATACACGCAGTTTCAATGAAGTAAAGGAGCGTATACATAGGTTGTTCCATACACAGAAGCGTATGCACGCTAGTTTCAGGCTGTCGAAATAGCGTATATAATCTAAGTTGTGATCTAGCTGCTTCTTACTATTGCTGCTGTGTTTCGGGTTCTGTTTTCTGGTGTATGGTTTCTGGTACTGTGTTTTGGGTACAGCTATAAGAAGAATATCTACTTGATTCAGATCTAATTTGTGAAAAGGAGATTGGTTGATTCTTGATGATTGTTTGATGTTCATGGATCTAGTCTGAAAATTGATGAAACGTGGTCCCTGGGAGGAAAGAAAGGTTGTAGCCTTCTCTGTAGGTCAGCACCTACATACTAGTATCTTGGCTAGTACAAGAGCTAAAGGGGGTTGTAGCTCCCTTCCAGGAGAAGCTGGAAAACGAGAGAGAGTTGTAGCTCTCTGCAGGTTGCAGCCTGCGTACTGGAAAAGGATTGCACCAGTACATTGTAAACAGAAGTTTCTAATTAAAGAAAGATAGAGACGAATTGCAGCAGGTGGTTTTCACCCACATTGGGTTTCCACCTTATATCTGGTGTTCTTATGTGTGATCGTCTTTCTACTCTTTTTTACTGTCTCTGGTTACTGTTATTTGATGCTGCATCTCAGATTAACAATCATCATCTAAAAGTTTAAGTAAATTAAAAAGTTTGCTCTGTATACGCGGTTTTACTTCTGAATAGTTGCGTATATACGCGTGTTGAACTAACTGAAGTAGCGTATACAATTTGGTTTTTGGAAAAGAATTATTTGACTTGATAATACTGATTCACCCCCCCTCTCAGTATTATTTCCAACAAAATACTCCTCAGACATGTGGAATATTCCATGGACATAGAGAGAAATTTATATCTTTGTGGTAGTTCAACTAACACCTATGATAGCGAAGAAAAAGACCTAGATAAAAAGATATATTTTAAGAAAAAGATAATCTCTACTGTAAAAGAGTTCAAGGGGATATCAGAATCAAATCTCAAGAAAAAGGAGCAATTGCATGAGTTTGAGATTGAGAATGAAATGTTGAGAAAAACAATTATAGATTTAAATGCTCAACAAGAATAGGATAGAAGATTGAATGGGATGTTAACCATTCAACTAAATCAAGAGTAGCTCATTGTGAGATACTACAAGCTAAAATATTCTCATTGAGACATGATGTAGAAAGGAAAAATAAAAGAGTTGTCTCAATATCAAAATCCTAGGGAGGGTAGGAAAGCCTTGGATGAGATGATTTCTAGGAAAAGAGCCCCTCTCATCAATGTTGGTTTGGGTTTCAGAAAAGAGCCAAGCTCCAAGAAGGAAAAGGTTGAAGGGTCAACTACCCAAGTAAATGCAGTTGAAGATACTAATGGAAATGAAGGGGAAGTAGTGGAAACAATGAGAGAAGAAACAAAAACATCAAGGAAAAAGGATGAAAAACTAGAAAAGGCAACAACAGAATGCTAAGAAGAAACAATGCAGAGAGCAACAAAATAGAGCCAAGCAGCAGCAAGGAAGAATCCAAGGCAACATTTCAAACAGCCATGGAAGGTACATGAAGAACCAATAGAGGTCCTTTCCCTCTCAAGGATAAATCCCTCAAGGTAAATGTTTCTTCAGTCCTCAAAATCCCATTTATGGATATTAGTTTTTATGCAATAATTTTGGCCTTAAATCCATAAGAAGTAGATGTCTTGCAAGAAAACATTGGCTTGTGGAGAACAACAAGGTGGCTAGGAGAAGGCACGTTGGTAGTAGTAGTGGCCTTAACAAGAATTCTAAAATATATGGAAATTCCTTTTCCCCATTCCTAATCCTTATTAAATGCTACAATTGGGGCAACTTTGGGCATAAGGCAGCAGGCTGCAAACGTGAGAAGTCGAAGCATACATTCCAAACGATGTGGCAAGATGAAGCAAGTCAGTCGTTAAGGATGAATATAAATAGAAGAGCAGAGGTAGATGAGTTTGTCTTTAGTTCTTTGTGTAAAGTCCTTTATTTCTCTTCATTAAAATAAGAGATGGCCTTGAGTGAGGCTAAATAATTCATATGTAGGTAACCAAAGAAGAATTAAGAAAAGGTTGATTTGAATTATTAAAGGGTTGACTGAGTCCACTTGCTGATTATAGTAATGAATTTTTCTATTTAAATATATCAACATTGAAAGAGAGAGGAGAGTGTAGCCAACATGGTTTCAAGGGGATTACACAAAAACATTTTATGTTGTGGGAGAAGATGAGTTGTAGAAAAAGTGTGGAATGACAAAAATCCCATAGTCAACTTAGGTCCATAGGATCTGTCCCCATGCAAATGCAAGGAAGTGGATGCAGGAGATCAGAGAGCATTGGCTTAGGAGAGCTGCTTTAGTAGAAGTAGTAGGAAAATGATCATTTTTAGCCTCTGGAAGAAAAATTGCTTAGGGAGTGAAAGGTTTGCATCTTGGGTTAAATACCCTTAATTCATTTAAGTTGTGAATTTGACTACGCCTAGAAATCTTGTGTTCATGAACACAATTGGTATAATATTTGCATGTACCTTATTTTTCAATTGGTATCACTATTTCAATTGGTAGTCTTGGGTTTAGATGGAGTAGCTTTTCATGTGAATGGACATCTTTTTTTGAGAAGGAGTCTTGGAAGTTTACCTAGTACAATATCCAATTTGCATCAACTTTTTGGTGCAATTGGTGTTAGTTAAGAAATAGTCCCTCTTCAGAGTAGCGTGATCTTAGGGGGGGAAGAGTTGGTTAATGAAGATGATTAGGAGAAGTGAGCACAGTCCTAGCAACAACAAAAACTGCAACAGAGTTGAGCCTAGGATACATACTTCTAATGCCCCATCAAGTAGATATCATCCCTTGAAGAGAAGTCTGCAGAAGAAGAACGCATATCAATAGCCAAAGCCCTAGTTTGAGACTGAAAGGGAGGGAAGAAGAAACTTGTAGCCCTTTTCCATTAATTTCAAAGGGTGAGAGAAGTTGATTGGAAAAAAAAAATTATGGCCCATGCAGAGGAGAGAAAGCCAATGGTGGTTCATGCAAGGAGAAGTATGGAAGCAACATGAGGATTGGCCATCAATGTGGAGTAGTGGTGAGGTGTTTCCATCAATGCCAAAGGGGTAGTTTTTTGGATAGTTGTCATTGCATGGATGGCTAGTGGCAGAAAGTCTGTTGGCATTGATGTCAACAATCATGCTAGGAGATGTGTTGGACAGTTGGCATGGTCTGATGTCTTATGGAAACATGTGTGTTGGCATTGATTTTAACCATATGAGCAGTGTGGCTAGTGGAATCAAATGGTGAAATTGATGTGCATGGTATTTCAAGCTAAGGGGGAGTCATATGGTTGTTGTAGTATCTTGTGGAGAATCATCACAGTAGAATACTTATTAAAGAAGCCATAAAATGAGATTGTGATGGTTGGGATTTCCATATTTTGGAGGAATTCCTGCATTATGAGGTTTGCTCAAATACTCTTGGAAATGGCATAGCTATATATTTCTTAGAAATATCTTTCCAATGGTATGTTTAAGTCCAAAAATGGCCTCCTGGATCAAAAGTTATGATCATTCAAAATAAGGACTTTAAATCCCTTAGTAGTAGTTCCCAAAACCCTGGATGGCCCAAAAGCTCGAAGGATTATTTAAAAGAGTTACTATATGGCATTGAGTCGGGGTAGAGGGAACAGTGCCCAGAAACCCAGAGGCCTGAAAGCTCAGAACCCTGGAAGTCTAGAAGCATGGAGTTATGGTAGCAGAGCCCAGAAGCCCGGAAGCATGGAGATATTGTAGCAGAACCCGGAAGCTTAGAAGCATGGAAGCCTAGAAGTCTGGAAGGTGGAAAGCTAAAAATATTTTGTAACTAGGAGTCTGGAATTGTAGTGGGTGCAATAGGTGGAGGTATTTAAAGGCTAATAGGTGGAAGTTGGGCCAAGCATGAAACCTAAAGAAAGAGGAGCATAAGCAGGCATTGACAATAATGACATAAGTGGGCCAGGCTCAGAGGGTTGTAATCCCCGAAGGTCAAAACCCCGTAACTTTTGATTAAATAAATTTCTTAAAAGTGTTGGGATTGATGGATTTGGGAATTGGTTTGGCAGCGGGTCACTTCAAGCATAGAACCATTTACAAAGGAGATCACTTGTAAAACCAAGGATTAGGGGACCCTTTCTCTCTCCTCTGATATGACTGGTGGTAGCATATTATTGGTCAGAGATGATGTTAGCATGACATAACCATGGAGATATGGAAAGTGGTTTTGGCATTGTTAAGTAGCAAAAAGGTCGATATATGGGTGACACATGGACCTATCATAGGTTGACACGTGGCATGGATGAAATCAACATGGCATCACCCTATAAATGAGAATACCCCAGAGGCCATAAATCCCATAAATATTTTTTAATTCAAAAGAGAGAACCAGGGTTGTGGAGAGCAGGGAATAGTAGCGAGGAAAACCCGGAGGTTAGAGCCCCTGTAACCTTTTTGTTAAAATAAGTTATGGAAGCACCAAGATAGGGATCTTTAGCCCTTAGCACTAGGACATGTTTCTTGAAATTAACAAAGACTAAGTACGTGAAGGTTTATGAAGGAAAATAAGCTCTCAAAGGATTTAAAAGAAGTGGCACCACATGTCATCTAGGTGGGTTTTTTATTGGCCAATGCATACAATGAGAGGTCCCACCTTGAAACATGATCCTGAAGAAGGAATTTGAAGGCTAAGAATAAGCTCAGGATATGTTTTTGTGTCGTTGTGTGACCAAGGGAGTGGAGAAGGTTATAAATGGAATTTATCCCCCACAGGGAAGTAGAGAGGTCTAGCACCTAGAGGCACAGCCATAGGTCAATCCACATGGTCCTATAAATGAGAACAAGTAGAGGAGTTAGGGGAAGGGTGCTAAGGCACAAGTGGGCCAGTACCTGAAATCCCATAACTCTTATTGAATTATATTTAAAGAAAAGTTACACGTACCAAGGCTTCTAGGATCCAACTCATATAATGGCATATGTTTAATTTTATGGATGAGTTAGCGTCTTTTTAAAATTATGGAATAGGCCCAATACTTCTACCATGTTTGAAGTCTACTACACCTCGGAAAAGAAGGCTTGAATGGGTTGGCATCTTTGGAGAGAATTCCTCAGGATCCCATGCTCATTGTTATGCAACCATCTCATAAAATAGAAGAAAATATAGATCAACAACTTAAAATTATCCTCTCTGAGGGGGAAACCTGCTTTACATTACATAAATGAACAATTCTTGGATGATACAAATGATAAGACCTACTTGGTATATATAGGAGTCTAAGGGGTCACAATATAATCACAGCTTACAAAAAAATAATAATGTAAGGGCACAAAAATAACAAAAGTGAGCTTCTATGGGGCACAATAATAACAACATGGGGGATACATGGGCACAACAATAACAATTGGGGACTACACTAACAATAACAATAAGGGGAATATGCTAGTATTATAGGGAACTAACATGCCCCTCTCCTTCAAAAAATTGTTGTCCTCAATGCTTGAGTAGTTGTGGATGCTTCTATATAAAATTCTCATCCTCCCATGTGGAATCTTCAGTGAGTAAGTTATTCCACTTAATGAGATACTCTGAAATTAATTGAATCCATAGTTGTCGAGTTCTTGTTTTTGTGACTTCTTCAAGCTAAAATATGGTTTTTCCTTCTTTAACAAGTTCTAGAAACATTGTTTGAACTAGGAGCTTGTCACCGATAACCTTCTTTAAGCATGATACATGGAAAACAGGGTGTACTCGAGAAGATGCAGGCAACTCGAATTTGTAAGCCGCAGTACCAATATTTTGCAACACCTTGTAAGGACCATAGTACTTGGCTGATAATTTATTATCCTTCTTAGCTTGCTTGAGGGACATTTGTTTATATGATTTTAGTCGTAAAAATACCTATTCACCTACATCAAAACTTATTTCATTGCGATGTTGATCTACCTATTGTTTTATTCAATTTTACACCAAAGTGAGGTTATATTTTAAGAGTTGGAGAATTCGTTGTTGATGGTCAATGTGATCTTTTGATGCTTGAACCTTAGAATATTATCTTAAATATTATTTGGTGGATGATATCCATAAAATCCCATAAATGAAGTCATTTTTGTTGTAGTATGGAAGGAAGTATTATACCACCATTCAGCTAGAGGGAGCCACATAACCCATTGTGTTTTCTTATCAGATACAAAGAAACGAAGATATCCTTCCAAACATTTGTTCACTATCTCATTTTCCCCATCAAATTGAGGATGATAAAATGAGCTAATTGAGTACTAAGGCAAGAAAATAATTTTGTCCAAAAATTTCCAGTGAAAATGGGATCTCTGTCACTTACAATAATATTTGGGTTTCCATGTAGCTTTTGAATTGATCCATAAATGAAATAGAAATTGTACTAGATTTAAAAGGATGAGATAATGCACAAAAGTTTGCATACTTGGTAATTCTATCAATTATCACCATGATGACACTCTTTCCTTCTGAATTAGGTAAACCTATGATAAAATCCATTGAGACCTACTCCCAATGATAACTTGGAATCGCTAAAGGTTGTAATAGACTCGGGGTCTTAATTGTCTCAACATTATTTTGTTGGTAAACCAAACATTTTTCCACAAACTTCTGAAGATTGGATTAAAGGTCATCCCAAAAAAAAATCCCTCTTGACCCTATGGTAAGTTTTTAAAAATCTTGAGTGCCCTCCTAAGGGGGAGGTGTGCAATTCCAAAAGAATATATTTCTTGAGTTTGAATTTATTACAAATATATAAATGATCTTTGTACCATAATGAATCATTTTTCTAGCTAAATGTATCATATGTACTAGGATCTTGTTGCAACGTATGAGTGAGTGTCCCACCTCTTCGTCATTCTTTTATTCATCCCTTTCTTTAGTTATCCAATAATGTTGGATAATAGAAATGGAACAAAGAAATTCTTCCACATCCTCATCCTTTCTTGAGAGTGCATCTGCAAAAACATTTTGCTTATGTTTTTCTAATGATTTGAAAGTCATAACCCAACATATTTTTGACCCATTTTTGTTTATCTTCTAAATATAATCTTTGTTACAAAAAGTATTTAAGACTATCATGATCTAGTTTTACCTTGAAGTGTCTCCCCATTAGGTAAGGTCTCTATTGCTTTAGTGCATGTTGTATTGCCAACATTTCTTTCTCATAAATAGGTTTATGTAATCACTTTCATTTTATTAGATGAATTTCAAAAGCAATGTTTCTTCCTTCTTGCATTAATACGGAACCAATTCCATTCCCTTAGGCATGACATTCTACAATAAAGGCTTTTTTTGAAGTCTGGCGGAGCTAAGACTGGGGCTTGGCACATTGCCTCTTTAAGATTTTCAAAGGCCTTAGTTGCTTCTAGAATCCAAGAAAATTCATCTTTCTTCAGTAATGTTATTAGAGATATTTTTATTCTTCCATAATTCTTGATAAACTTGCAATAATACCCTGTCAACCTGAGAAATCATTGAAGATGCTTTATGGTTATTGGGATTTTCCATTCCTTAATGGATTTTATTTTGTTAGGGTCTACCTTCACACCCTCATGACATAAAATATGACCCAGATATTCCACCTCTTGTACTCCAAAGAAACATTTGGAGGTTTTTGCATATAATTGTTTCTCCTCCAATGATTTGAGCACCCTGTCAACATGTTGAACATGATCCTTCCAAGACTTCTTGTAGATTATCATATCATCAAAAAATACTAACACAAATTTTCTTAGGAAGGGTTTGAAAATGGAATTCATCAAACCTTGAAATGTGGAAGGTGAATTAGTAAGGCAAAAAGGCATGACCAAAAATTTGTAATGACCCTCATGATTTATGAATGTTTTTTTTGGAATGCCTTTAGTCTTCATTATAATTTGATGGTATCCTGAACGAAGATTCAACTTGGTGAAGTAAATTTATCCATGTAATTCATCCAACAATTCATCAATGATAGGAATGTGAAATTTATCTTTAATAGTGAGCTTATTGAGCTCCCTATAATCTGGACGCATATGTCATGGCCCTTCCTTCTTGTGCACCAATACTAGTGGAGCAGAGAAAGAAATTTGACTAGCTTGAATTATACAAGCCTCTAACATTTCTGCAACCATATGTTCAATTTCACTCTTTTGGGCATAAGTATATTTGTAAGGCCTGATGTTTGGAGGAACACTTCCTGGAATCAAATGAATAGCATGATCATGATCATGAATAGGTGGGAGGCCTTTGGGAGTCTCAAACACCTTGGAATGATTTTTGCAAACTTTTTGGAGATCTGGAGAAATAGATGATTTTGATGTTTGAACCTCTAGTGAAAATAATTGTGCAATTACACCTCGTTGTTCTTTCTTAAAAATATTTGGCATGCAATTAGAGCTAATTATGTTTCCTAGTTTCATAGTGATACACCTT
This sequence comes from Pinus taeda, assembly GCA_000404065.3. NCBI lineage: Eukaryota > Viridiplantae > Streptophyta > Pinopsida > Pinales > Pinaceae > Pinus > Pinus taeda. Next base: position 25,487 of record APFE030999441.1, read on the forward strand.
AATTCAACTTCCTTTCCTTCCCAAAAAAATTCAAGAAAAGTTCATGAAATTAAAAGCTATTGTCCCTAAAGATTGTAACCATTGGAATCCTAGTACAACATCAACACCACCCATTGGAATGGAAAGCATTGGACTATTCAATACATATTCCCCCATGGTTAGCTTGATATTATGTCACTTTCTAGATCAATTTATAGTCCCTCCATTTGCAACCATCACTTGACACTCTGGTGTTGGATATAGGAAAAAAGTCAATTCCTTGGCTATCTTACAATGAATAAAATTATGGGTACTACCTGAATCAATCTGCATTATTACCTTTTTCTTATTGATATATCCTTCTATTTTGAGAGTTTGAGGAGCAGTAATTCTTTCCAATGCATTAAAAGATATGGTCGACTCATTTCTTCTTTATCTGGGGTTGGTTCCTAGTATATATCCTCCTCTTTTGATGTTTCTTGTACATTTTCTTTCTCCTCTTCACAATCTGTAGAATAATTTCTTCTTGGTGAACTTATGACATTTAGTGTATTTGCTATCACAACTATAACAAAGCCATTTTTCTCTTTTTTCCTCCAATTTTTGTGGTGTCAACCTTGTAGGTTGTGGAAGGCTAGGAGCGACAACACTTCCATCTTTATAGTTGTGAGTGGTAGACTTCCTTGTTGCCATAATTTTTCTTTCATCTTTTCTTTCCACCCTAAATTCCTTTTCCAATGAATCATGTTCCCAAAGGAAAACCTCATGTTGGATGTTATCCTTTAAAGTCCCTATGAAGACATAAACCCTATGCTACTATAGAATATCAATTACCTTGATTTTCAATTTTTGGAAGTCCTCAATGTGCTCTACAATTGGACCATTTTGTTTGATATTTATCAATTCTCTAAAGAAGGTGTTGCTCTTTTTATCCTCATAATGTGTTATCATTTCCTCCATAAAAATTGACCTTGTGACAAGTGGTTTACAAGAACAAAACCATCGATACCATACACATTGATTGGGTTCTAAGTATAAAGATGCAACATGTACCATTTTTGTGTGTTGCACGTCATGGAGATCAATATATTGCTCCATCTGTAGTATCCATGTTACCAGATCCTTGCCATAAAACTTCCTCATATCAATATTTGGAATGTGGTGGATCTTAAACACAACATTGGACTCTCTAGAATCATGATTAGAATTCCTCTTTTTCTCGTCATGAGTTTCATGGAATACCTTTTCACCATTAGGAAGCATTTCTTGTAGCAACTTTGTCAAACCTTCCTTCAAACATTCCATGGTTTCTTTTAAACCATTCATGTCGCCTTTTAAACCATCCATGTCATATTTTAAACCATCCATGTCACCTTTTATTTCTGCTTTTAAACCATCCATGTCCCCTTTTAAGCCATCCATGTCCCCTTTTAGTTCATCTTTTGTTCCTCATTATGAGAGTGAAATTTGTTGCACTTGGTCCCGTAATTTTGATATATCATGTTGCAATTATTCCTCTTCATGCGTAATAGTAGATCTTTCTAAGGATTTAATGGGTGTAGAATTATTTTGTTTGGAAGGAATTTAATAACTCAATACTAATATTTATGCTTCAATATACCATTGGAATCACTTCAAATTGATTTTTTAAGAAAAAGTTATGCAATTTTTTAAAAGAATACACACATTTTTCTTGCTTTTAGGGGCATGATATTGAAATTGTTTTATCTCTGTAATTTCATCCTACCAAGGTTCAGAATTTTGTCTTGTGGTATCTTGTTGGCTTGATGGGGCCTGGCCCAGGTTCAGAGTTAATTAGCCAAACAAATCCCTGTACTACTGGCCCTTTCGGTAACAGCCCGTGGAGCGCAGACTAAGGTCTCACCCGAAGCAGTATTGGGGGATGATGGAACCAAGTTTTTGCAACCTTGAGATGTCTGAGGGGTCAATTTAGTCCAATTGTGAATACCTTCATGCACGTCACTTCATGCACTTTCTTGACCTGTGAGGCCTTCACGCCCTGTTATACTCGACTTTGCACAGCCCTAACCAGGGGCTAAGGAGCTTCGCACTGCTAAAGTAGCGATCTGCGCTAGTTCCCCAAGTCACACCATGGATCTTACTTATCTTCTTATAACAGTTAGTTAAATTCACATAAATAGATACCTTATATTATATTCACTTATTCAGCACATTCATATAAGTTTGCGTAGCAAATAAACAGTAAACTTTCAATTCATACCCAATATACTTCAATGCATTAAATAGGAAAAGATACACATAAATATTGCAAAACTTCTCTTTATTAATGCTTCGATTGGTTACAGACTCAACCTGCCCTGCACACTCAGCTACATACTACTAGGCCCTTGCGCACTTAGCTGTAGAGCCTTCTCCTACTCTACGACCCAAAGACACGACTCTCCACTTAGACTCAATGCTTCATCATTAGATCTTCTATCTTCTACTATCTAATTGATGTCTTTACACTTAGAGCCTCGCTCTATTTATACAATCCCATGGTCCGTGGACCATGGATAGAACTCTCAAGCCGACACTACATTTTACAAAGGTAAGGGCAGACAACCCTATGACTCAATTAAAAATTCATGCTCCACGCCCACAAATCGTGGATTCTTTACATAGGACTTAGTCAAAACTTGAGCTTCAAGCCCCAAAACTTGCCTTGGGGGGATCCCATGCCCAACAGGCCCCTAACACAAACCTCATGACTCACCTTCGAGTCACTCTGTCGGTGTGGAGATCTTCGCGCAAAGACCTTCCAACTCTGCCCAGATTGCTACAAGGTCAGTGGTGCACTGAGCGGTTGCATGTTGTATCTGTTGTATGCATTGTTCCAAGACCACGGTGTTGGAACTACTCCCCTATATCTATTCTTACATCCCCTACATCTGCTTATAGTCTTGCGCCTTCCTTCAGCTCCCTGGAGCGCGACAACTGTGCTTCTATCAACTAGTCAGATAGTCGAGCCACTCGTTTATGGCTTCAATCGACTGCCATTCACTTTGCCTGGGAAAGTTTCTCCATTTAGCTTTACCAGCTACACTGTGCCTCCATCTGTGACCTCTTGAACAACATACAGTCCCAACCAATGCATTCTGAACTTTATCGGGAATTTATCAAACTTACTATCGTATAGTAACACCAAATCATTTACCTTGAAGGTGCGCAACTTAATATGTCGATCATGCGAGGCCTTTTCACAGCCACTTTTGTACATGTTGATGGAATCCAGCCAAAAATCATTCCTCTTCGAGTTCCTCCAACTGCACGAGCCTCTCCTCTAGGGCTCCGTAATCGGGCGTACCTATGAGCACTACTATGCATAGACTAGGAACGATATACTCCATTGGCATTATGGCTTCCACTCCATAGACTAGCCAGAAAGGTGTATGTCCTGTCAGTTTCTTAGACGTTGTCCTATAGGGCCATAATACTGTAGGTACGTGCAGGTCCCAATCGCTTCGCTATGCGTTGCATACTTTGGTCAGCATGATGCCAAATCCATCAACTATAAATCTCCTAGCTTGGCATTAGGGTCCCATACATTCATGTTTGTTAAGGCCATGTTATGCAAATAAAACTCGGACATATTGGGGCTATCTTCTAGTGTACTCTGATCACAAAGATCAATGAACTTCCTATTGGGGGGTTAGAGGGGGGGTATCCCGATTGTGCAGCAGGGGGGTCACATGGGGGGCGGTATCCCCCCTTGTCCGGGGGGTTTGAGGGGGGCAGGTAGCCCCCCTCTACGGGGTTCGGGGCAGCGCCTCGGGAAAAAAAAATTTGGACCCTATATTAGGTTGGGTGAACCTACCTATGGTTTTTGGCCCATGGTTTTGGACGCAATGGTTTTCGGTCCATGGTTTTGGACGCGATGGTTTTTTGTCCATGGTATTGGATGCTTCGGCATGTATAAATATGTATTGTAACATTGAAAGGAACATAATGAAAAATCAAGCTGGTAGTCCCGGTTTTTGGATCTAGTGGGAAATATCTGTGTATATGTGTTTTATGTGTTATGCTCTCGCATTTTTATTTTTCCTGTGATTTAGAATTCGTATGCAGGTAATTTTTGTACGGGGTTAAAACCTACACTTCCTGTAGTCCTGAAATGATATAGTGCCCCTCTGTGCTAGGGTCTTAATTTGGAACTGAAGCCACTATTCCTTAAGGTATAGGACATAGGATTTACTTAGCATCCTACACTGGATCACTTCCAAAGAGAAACTGTCCATACATGCCAATTGGTTCTCTCTTTCTTGTAGTTGTCCTTTCAACCATCCATTTTCTATCTCTAATTGATTTCTCATTATGGCCTCTCTATCTCTCAAGCTACTTAGTTCTTTGCCCATCTCCTTGAGCTTGTTCTCCATGTGAAAAATGTCTTCCACCCCCTTGGATTTGGAAATCTACATCCATCGATGAGTTTTGGCTCTCTCCTTCTCAAGCTCAAAGAATAGTGGAATAGCAATTTTTTGTGGAATGACCCTGCCCCCTTCAATAAATCTGTAGTAAGAGTCAAGGTTAGGTTGGGGGCTAGTTTCCTTTAACTCTAGGTCCTCTTCTTTGGTTTCTTGCATAACCTTCCCTCCTTATCCAATTTTTGAGTCTCTTGTAGGTGTAGCAAAGTATCATGTAGGATTACTTCAGCTTCCTGTAGGTCCTATTTTGTATCCTGTAGGATTGCTTTTCCCTTGGATGAGGTGGATCTAGTTATAGGCCTTCTCACATAGGTGATAGGAGACTTAGGAGGAGGCATTTTCTCATGTTGTTTAGGTGAGTCCTCAATCACAATGGGAATTTTGGTTGGTGTTTGGGGTTTCCCCTGCCTTATCCCTGTGCTTTTCCTTGTCCTAAAATATAAGGGGGTTTGCCTATGTATTTTTCCTTTCTATTTGATAGGGGTGCTAAGAGCAATGAGGGAAGCTGCTGCTTCTCTCTTAGTGGCCTTTGGAGACACCCTAGGTGACTCCTCCTTATCTTTTGCCTCTTGTTTTCCATTTCCCTTTTCCTCTCTGTTTTTCCTCTCCTCTTCTCCTTCTATGTCCTCATCTTGTTTATCAATCTCTTCTTCTTCATCTTCCTCCTCATCTATCTCATCTTCATCCTATTCTACTTCTTCTTCCTTTGCTTCAGTCTCTTCCTCATCCTTTTCACTAACAATAAGACTAACCTCATATGTGAGAGCCTTCATGTCCTCCTTTGTCTGCATGTCTCTAAAAATTGACCATTGGATAAGAATTTTGAGGTTGTGGAAGGCATCTTCTATGATGATTATGGTTAACCTATGATGAGCTAATTGTTGGGAAATTCCCTCTTCACCTTTATGCTTGTGTCTATCAGTGATTATAGAAGGAAGTATGGTATGTTGAGCCTGTGGTGAGGAGGTGTTTCTGCTCCAAACCTCAACTCTTCAAGGAGCCTAAAGTGATAGTCATAGACCACACTATACCTACCCTCACATGATATGTATTTGATAAGTTGGTAACTCACCTCATTCCAGGGATATGGCAGGCTTGCTCTCCTTAATCCATTCTTGTCTTCAATGGGTTCCTCACCTTCTAAAAAGAATTTCCCCTTGGCAATCTGGCTATCTCCCTTGACTTTCTTCCTCCATGGTACTCCTAGGGGAAGTGTTCTAACTCTGATGATGAGTTCAGGGGTGAGCTCTATGGAGAGGCCTCTTACCACAACAGTGGCATGGACTCTAGTAAATGTAATGAGGGAGAGAGAAAACTCTCGGGCCACTTCATCATCATACCCTCTTTATTTTTCGAAATACCCCCTCCAATTATGCCTTGTGAAGATTTCTAGCACCTGAGGGTGTTGTTGAATTCTCAATGTGTTAATGGGCTCCCTTCTATTAAACCCTCCTGTCATCTTGGTTTGTGAAGTTTGATGAAATGAGAGGGTTGATACAATTGTTAAATGCAACAGTAAATAACTGAAATGACTGTGTGGACAATTCCCTTACATAGATGCCAAATTCACTCGAACTAGAGGATTTCTTGTTCAATTAACTTGGAAAAAGGGAAGTAATTACAGAGCCTAATTCTTCATAGTGTTTGTATTTTCCAACCCCCGTGTTTTCCCCTCTGAAACTCCTCTAAGCCAATCCTGTAGATTGTCTCTATGTATCCTATAGGAATCCTGTGTGCAATCCTGTAGGATTTCCTGTGCAATCCTGTAGGAAGTCCTGTGTAGAAAAACGATGGAGTTTTCCTCTTTCTTAGGTGGCCTGGGTATGAGAGTGACTTTTGCAAGGGTGAGCCTTGAGAAAATGCATGCATGAGTGCATGGGGATCAACAAATATTTCTTCTTATGGCTGAGTTATGTGAGTTGGTGTGCTAGCAGTGAAGGTACATTTTCTATTTTTGGACCATTGGTCCCCACTAACACTTCATCATTTCCCTCTCCTCATAATCAACTCCCAGTTCATGCCTCCATAGACTTAACTCTTTTTGTCCTACTCTTCTCCTTTTTTTGACTTGATTGTTGCCATGTGTGGGAGGACCAACTATTTTGTCTTCGTCGACTGAACAAAGGTGGTCAGGTTAACTAGCCACCTTTTGCTTATAAATCAACTTACTCATAACCTTTACTTATTTTGACTACATTATGAAAATGAGAGAGTGAACGAGATACTTACCTGGGTGCTAACCCTTGTTGTAGTTGTTGAAGACTGGAGGTGTTCACTGTGTGTTGGTTGCATGCTATTTTTTCCTTCTTTTTTTATTGCTCCCTGATGATTCCTTTGATGTGTAGGTACCTGGTGTTGAATATGTTGGTGTTGTTGCTGCTTTGGAGCTCCTTCTGCTCTTGGATCCTTATGCTAGAAGCTTGTTGCAATCATGATTTGTATTATGTGGGATAGACTGCTACAAAATTTCCTACAAGGTGTCCTGTAGTTGCTTCTCCCTCAAAACTCTTAATCATACACTCTGCTGGGATTTTGAGGATGGTGACATGGATTGAGAGGAAGACTAGGAGTGTGGAGAAATGAGACATACTCAGGCGTTGCTCCCTTTTTTTCTCTGTTTCATGTTTTTTCTTTTTTTTTCTTTTTTTGAAGACTGTGACAAATATTTTTTTTTTAACTAATTTTTTTTATGGTGACTGTAGGGGTGGTGAAAGTGGACATTGGTATGGTAATGAAATGTTGATGTATGGGTGTTATTTCTTTGACATAGCAGGTCCTTTGTTTTCCCTATGGTCACTTCCTGTAGGATTCCTAAGCCATTGTAATTCCTACAAGATCATCCTGTAGGTTTTTAGGGGATCTTGTAGATTTATAAGGGATCTTGTAGAAAACATAGTCCCCTTGTAAACTGAAGCAAAGGAGTGAAAAAAATGGAAGAAATGGTGGAGTGATGAATGACAATCAATGGAAAAATAGCAATTTGAGTGAAATAGGTCCCTTTTTTATCCTCCTTTGTTCTCTAGTTGTCCTCCTTGCTAACCTGCAAATAGAAATTTTCATGATTTTTCTCTCTCAATTTTTTTTTTAACAACTAGGTTACCTCTGAGAGGTTTTCATCCTAGTTGTTTGCCCTGGGTGCCTCAAGAGAGGTTTTCACCTAGGAACCTTTTTATTTTCCCTTCTTATTTTTTGACACCATTGGGTTGCCCCAAGAGGCTTTCAACCCAATAGTGGTACTCAGGCACCTCATGGAGGTTTTCACTTAAGTACCCTTTTTTTTTCTCTGAGTGTTTTGATGAGGCAGGAGATGAAACTTGCTCCACTACCATCACTATTTTATTGATAACATCAATGAACTTTTACTTTAATAATGGTCTTTTGTAAACTTTCAATTGGTGCTCATTAACAAGTAAAGGAATGGACTCTTCATCTATGGTTCTGATCTACACTGAACCATTATCATGACGTCTCTCTATAAAATAATGTACTAGCCATCTTGTCCTCAACTTGCCCTTAAAATATTTATATCTGGAATCATATAACAAGGCCCAATCACCTTCTTGAAATTGTTTATCTTTGATGTTTTTATCATGCCATATCTTCCTCTAAAGTTGGGTTACCTCTGTGTATTGGAGGGCATGCATTCTGAGCTCATCTAAACCATTTAACGGCAGCAATCTCTCTTTTTGTGCACTGCTGATATCTAGATCTAGTTGAGTTGCCATCCTTAGTGTGTTATACTCAAAGTCAATGGATAGCAGAGCCTTTTTCTCATAGACCAGCTCATGGGGTGTGAATCCAGTGGTGGTCTTCTAGGTGGTATTATAGGCCCGGGTGGTCTCAACTAGTCTATTTTCCCAATCTTTCCTGCTCTTGTTAACCACTTTGGTCAATATGCCCTCCAACGCTCTGTTGGTCACCTCCAGTTGCCCATTAGTTTGTGGGTGATAGGGAGTGGAGGTCCTATTCTTGATCTTGTGCTGGCTGAGCAAGTCTTCAATCATGTTGGAGGTAAACTAACTACCTTGATCAGTGACCAACTCTCTAGGGTACCCAAATTTGTAAAATACATTCTCCCTTAAGAACTCAACCACCTTCTCCTCTGTTGCTGCCTTAATTTCCTTGGTTTCATCCAACTTAGTCAGATAGACAGTGCACACAATGGTGTACTATTTTTGCTTGGAAGGAGGGTCAAGAGGTCCAATGAAATCCATTCCCCACTTGTTAAATGGCTCGAAAGTCACTTGAGGTTGTCGAGGCATTTCATTCCTTGGAGTAGGTTTTCCCATCCTTTGGAACTGATCACACTGACTAGTATATCTTTTCACATCCTGATGAAGAGTGGGACAATAATAGCCTGCTTGTAACACTTTGAATGTTGTCCTCTTTGCTGCAAAGTAACCTCCACAAGGCCCATCATGACAGGTCAGAAGGATGTCAAAGACTTCCTCCTCTCTAACACCCCTTCTCAAGATTTGATCCGGGCCAAGTTTGAAGAGGTTGCCCCCAATCCAAGTGAAGGGGGCGCTCTTCCTTATAATCTTGCTTTTCTCTTTGGAAGAAAAGTTCGATGGGAACTATGCAGATACCAAATAGTTTGCTATGTCAGCAAACCATGGATAGAGAACTGAAATGGTGAACAAGTGCTCATCCAGTAGCTGGTCATCAACCATTCCCTCTTCGTGATCTAGGTCTGAGTGTGAAGAAGGACCTTACCAAGACCTTTTACTTTGGTGATGTATTAAAATTTCCCTTTTAAAAGAACATTAAGGAATACAAGTGCACATGGAAAAGAAGAGGAGCATAACAATCATCAGCACATGAAAACAAAAGTCGTTGTTAATGGAGTTTGTCCAGGAGGGACTACGTCTCCAAGCCCCAATCAAGGTGGTGTAGGCCGCTGCATTAGGTGTTGTCAATAAAAGTGATGTACACAAGAGTTTGTTGCCTCAATCATACAAGGAAGAAGGCCCACACGCATGAGTGGCTCTAAGAGATATTCTACAACTAGAACTCTCAATCAATACTCCTATCAGTATGACCAAAAACATGCATGGTGCGCATCCTGCCAACAAGGCATAAAAGGGATGTCAAAGCAAAACACATGCACACGACAACAAGAGTATCCCATAAACATACAAAGGGATCTCAAATCATCAAATAAATCATATGAAGATTCCTCATAACATGAAGCAAGGAATCATGACAACATGAAAATAAAGAATATCATGCATCAATATCAATCTAGGATCTGCAACATAATGTAAAATAAAAAATATATGAATAAATCATATACCTCACACCAACCACGGGCAAACTGAAGATATGAATGAAGAAGTGGATAAATCAATCCATGGTGAACATATGTTCACATTATAAATGCGCAGGCACAGTCCGCTACCAATCTGTCACAACCTCATTACGAATGGCCATATGAAGAAGTGGGCATCTGAAGCAAACTATCAAAGTGTTGAAGCTCGCTGAAACACTGATCTCACAGTATCAATATGCAAGAAGAATAAGCGATCGAAGAAAAAGAATCAATCTCAAAGAAGCATTGATCAAACAAGAAGAATCGATCACAAATAAATATAACCAATCATAAAGAGAAGAATCATTCGAGTCTTCTCGCTCAGTAGCTCTATGGATATTTGGCCATATAGCACTTGGATTTGTCTCCCACTCTGTGAATCTGCCAGAATTTCAAGCACTCTCGGGCTATCATGCTTCGTTGTAGCTCTCTGCAATGCTCTACCTATCTTTGTGCAATGCCTGGCCCTCTCATTCTGCAACTCTCCATCGGTGCAACCTCCTCATTGAGGTCTTTGGCACTCAAGCTCTCCAGCATTCCCCAACACGGGCTCTCAAGCTCTCTGGTACAGACTCTCTTCCTCTGGCATGCCGCCGTCGGGCTTTCTGTCATACCATTTCTACATAGCCTTCTGCGCTCTCCTCGACTCTGTATCACCCATCGTGCTTTATACACGTTTGGGACAAGGCCGCATACAAATCGGGGTCATTTCTGTTTAGAATAAAAGTCGTTTGCTTAGAAGCATCAACCATTCCAACAAAACTTTGAAAATAGCCTTCTTTTTATTCTAAAACAGAAATACACTAAAAACTGACAAATCCAACAAATCCCTTTAAAGTCGGACTTCAGAACAATTTAAATCGGCCCTACAAACCTTATCAAGTCTGCTTTAATCACTTATCGCATCTCATAACTAATTTGGCCGAAACCGAGAATACACTAAAAAGTCTGAATTCTCGGACCTCAAATTTTATAAAATCAGATCTATTATTCCATTGGGTCCATGCCTAATCACAAGTTAGGATCTCCGATCACCGACGCCGATCATTCCGATCACTGATTTAATTGTGTCCATTGATCGGCTTCCTAATTCAATGGCTGAGATTAAATCACATATCGCTATCGCATCGGCTCTAACTCCTTTGCCGATATATTGGCATGTGTCGACACCGATCACCAATCGCTCCGATCACCAATATCGGTGATCGATAATCACAAGGGTCCTAATCCTCGGTCTTTGGGTTTCACCCACACTGATATTCTATTGTCGATTTGCAATGCCAATATCGTCGATTTGACCGTCGATCACATAACCTAACTCTCCGACATCATCGATTGCTTGCCCTCGATCCCGATTAATCATATATCACTAATCGGGGGTCCTAAAGGCCCACCTTAAGTCCGCCCTTTGGACTATGCCAATTGTGATTTGCCTCTTAAGGCTTAAAGTCCAATTTTTTTGGAAAACCTCATTTTCTTAAGGATCAAGCTGACCTTATTTTTGTGATAACTTCGTTATATGGATTCGGATTGACGAACCATTCACACCTCTACGATCAGGAAGATGAGCTCTTTGATCTGGTCTTGGTTTGAAGTCTTTCTAATCACTTTTATTTTGAAGCATTCATGCCATGGTGTCTGAAGATCCACATGGATCAATCCTCCCCACTGAGGAGCTTTTGGTCCTCAAAAAGCATAAAAAGTAATCTGCACCTTTCTCTGTACCCTATCTGCATCACAAATGTCCTGAAAAGGTCTTGCTTCCATCTCCTTCACCTTTGTTCTTCAAAGCCTTAGGCGACGAGCTGACACCTGCTACTTCTACAACCTACAGTACATGGATTTGCAATTACATGCTTTAAATGAAATGACCACACTAAATACCCAAACATCCCAAACTTGCCACGAGTTTATAACTCTTACTCGGTGGTCAAGTTTATAATAAGATGGTCGTAATACTCCAGATATGACAACAAGGCCAACTCATCATGGTTGCTTCAAAAAGTGATGGAAAACACATCATCACTGCAACACATGATTGACATATATAAGGCCAAACACTATTGTTTTGACAAGTGATGGAAACATAACATCACTTTCAAAGTATTAATATACGACTCAAAATACGACTCAAAACATGACTAGACATCATTGTTGTTGACCAAGTGATGGCAAACTCATCATCACTTTTACACTTTAAAAATGCAACAAATGATTTACAAAGAATGACCATGAAATGACAGCAAGTCAAAAGAACCATTTTTCACTTATCAATATGAATGGGTCACCTCCTTGAGGTGGTTTTTCTTGTCGCACAACTGCTCTTCCTGGTTCACGCACTAACGCTTTGTCTTTAAGGTGCTGCTCTGGATGGAGCTTCCAACAAGTGGCTCTCTGATGGCCACGTCTGTCGCAATAACTGCAATATGTTTTCTTCCTCCATATCTGCTTAACCTGTTGTTGCGAGGGTTTTTCACACCTCATCTTTTTTAGTGTTGCCATCTTTTTCCAACACTTAGAAAAGTTATGGTTAGGTAAACCACAAAAAGTGCATGTCTTTCGAAGCCTTTGTCTTCGTTCATTATTAACAATGTGATCATACTGAAAATTTGAATATCGAAATCCTTCCTTTGTTATCTTTGATGTCAGTATGGCGATGAGAGCTTGCCTCAGCTCTCTTCCTGCAATGGAAACCGCCATGTGATGATGGGGATGTCTTCCCATCATTCTCTTTCCTTGACGAAGTCTCAGACAACTCTGACACCTTTGAGCACTCTCCTTTGGTGTACCTCGAGCCTGCAAATCAAGGTTCATGCATGACCTCCAAAGGTTCGGTCATGCCTTGGATGTTAGCACCAAGCTCTTTCTCCTCGTGCCTTGTCTTTGTAAGGAGCCTCATATTTGTCACTGTAATTGGGATCTCCAAATCTCCAACAGACATCATACCATCAGTAGATGAAATCAAAAGGAAATCAACATCTTTTACCTTCTCCTTCGATTTGGAAAGAACCGATGAGGGCTGCTCATCATTTTTTGTTGGTGGATCACATTCCCCAACTTCTTTCTTGCCATACCCATGTCTTGCTTGACGGGGTAATTCCTCTACTTTGATGGGATTGACAATGCCTAGGCCATTAACACCTAAGACTTTTCTTTCATATCCCATTCTCTTCAGAAATTTGGAGCCAATTCCTGTGGTATGATTTTCAAACACAACAAAATCATCATCAGGAGATATACATGAAGATGGAGAACTACTTTTTACCTCACATGGGTTATGCTACAGCTTTTCCAAGGCTTCGTCCTTTGCTTGCAGTTGTAGTAGCAAACGCTGCTTCTCTTCCTTCTCTTCATGCAGACACATCTTCAATTTATCATTCTTGGTTTGAAGATTATGTTTATTTTGCTTTAGTTCCTCCATGGCTTCTTCTGTGGCTTTCAACAAAAACTGTAAGTGCTCCTTTTCCTTTGTTTCTTTTTGTAGAGTTTCATACACAATTTCCACTTTCTTGGAGATGTCGAGCATGGTCTCGCACATGGTTCTTTCATCCTTTGTCATTGGACATTCCATTGTTCATGCTGCAATTCACATCCACGTTAAGACCTGCTCTGATACCACTTGATCCAAGTACGAGTGTGAAGAAGGACCTTACAAAGACATTTTACTTTCGTGATGTGTTAAAATTTCCCTTTTAAAAGAACATTAAGGAATACAAGTGCATGTGAAAAATAAGAGGAGCATAACAATCATCAGAACATGAAAACAAAAGCCATTGTTAATGGAGTTCGTCCAGGAGGGACTACGTCTTCAGGTCCCAATCAAGGTGGTGTAGGCCACTGCATTAGGTGTTGTCAATAAAAGTGATGTACACAAGAGTTTTTTGTCTCGATCATACAAGGAAGAAGGACCTCACGCAAGAGTGGCTCTAAGAGATATTCTACAACTAGAACTCTCAATCAATACTCCTATCAGTATGACCAAAAACATGCATGGTGCGCATCCTGCCAACAAGGCACAAAAGGGATGTCAAAGCAAAACACATGCACACGACAACAAGAGTATCCCAGAAACATACAAAGGGATCTCAAAGCATAAAGTACATCATGTGAAGATTCCTCATAACATGAAGTAAGTTGTTAGCACCTAAATCCGCCTTAGGCTGAAAGAAGGCAAAATTCAGGGTAACCACAAACCAAGCTCAGTCTGGTAGCTAGCCCTACCAGAACAGGAGAGGGCTCTCTCCGAGTCACACTCAGTGAATAAATAAA
>APFE030999442.1:0-19800 GCA_000404065.3 Pinus taeda
GAAGGTTGTAGCCTTCTGCAGGTGGGTGCCTACATGCTGGTATTACTTTGCATCAGTAAAAGATTGTAAACTGGTTTTTCTTATATTAAGAAGACAAAGACGACAACAGCAGGTTGTTTTTCTCCCGCATTGGGTTTCCACCTTAAATCTTGTAGTTCATCTATGTTTCTTATTTGTGATGGTTTATTCTATTATTACTGCACATGGTTACCTTTTAATGTTTAATAAAATAATGATGCACTGATTAAAGATCAACATAAGAGGAATTAACTTAATCATAAGTTCACTGGATATATGCTAGTTTCCTTAAGAATAGTTGCATGCACACACGAGTTCCCTTCACTCAAGTAGCATATTTAAATATGATTATAAAATGGAAAATTTATTGATTTGTAAATACTGGTTCAAGCCCCCCTCTCCCCCCCCCAATATTTTTCCCAACCATTGGTATCAGAGAGAGGTCCTTTGGTAGAAGATTGATCACATGAGGGAGATCCACAGAGACAATGGGAAAGAAGAAAAACAAGAAAGCAACTCAAAAGAAGAATACAACTCAAAGAAACAGTGAAAGTGTTAGAGACGATTCGTTATTAGGTGGAGGAAAATATTCAAATTTAGAATCACCTCAGAATGAAGATGAACAAGCAAAAGAATTATCAAGTATTGATTATTTGTCCTCTGGTGATCCCTTTCTCTATTATATTGAATATAGTGAATCTGTGAGAAATATAATGAAGGTAGAAGTTAAAATACTCACTGATAAAGTTAGATATCAACAAGATTTGTTTGAAAAAAGGGAATGTTCTTACAAAGAAGAGATTATCAAGTAAAAAACTGAGTTGGAGGAAGGAAACAAAATAAAGAATGAGTACAAGGAAAATGAAGAGAAATGTCAAAGGTTGCAGGACGAAGTGACATCACTGTGAAATAAAGAGAATGAAAAGGATACAACCACCAAGGAACTTAAAGAAATAACAAGTTACTGTGAAGGTCTTGAAGCTGTGGTTGTCTCTTTGAAAGAAGATCTTGAAATTGTAAATAAGAATAATGAATAACTACGTCAAGAATTTGAATAAAAAGAAAATGAGATTCTCAAATTAAGAAAAAAAAGTGGAAGAAGGAAGAAAAGTTCAAGAAATCATGAAGAAGTAGTATCTACAAATGGAAGAGCAATATCAGGTTGAGGTAAATATCTTAAAAGGTAAATTAGAAGAAAATTATAAACTGTTGGGATTTCAAGATAGTACTAATATTTTGGATAATATTCTTAGTAGTCAAAGGTATCCTACCATAAAATTTTGTCTTGGTTTTCATGAAACTATTGAAGGTGAATCTAGCTCATAAAAATTAGGCAAGGAACGTTACTACAAAATTTAAAATGTTGAATAAGGAGATAAGAGGTCAACCCCATCAACAACCAAGGAAAGAAAGTCTTCAAGGAAAATCATTTACTCCTAACTGTGAAAGTGTTAATCGAGTCTTTCCTCTAATGAATAATTTTGAATGTCATATCTGTCATAATGTTGGACATGTTGCAGCCAGGTGCAGAAAGAAGCTTATAGCCACCTCACAAAAAGATCATCAGCTTCCGGGTACTTTAAGTGATACTATTTTTCTTGCAATATGTTTGGCCGTAAAGCCATTAATTGCTATAAAAGGAATATGAAACATATAAGATGTTATGCATGTAACAAGTTTGGGCATATAATGAAAGAATGTAGGAGAAAATTTCATCCAACATACCAAAAGAGAAAACTTCATCACACTCCAAGGTATGGAAGAAGAAGGAATTAGAGTAAAAAATATGTAGCATAGATCAGTATATAGACATAACGGACTCAAGGGGAGCTGAAAGTGTGAAACTTCAATATTCCAATTCTCATACGTAGTTATTATGAAAGCAAGTCACTTATATACGTGAGTTAGAAGCTGTACAATCAGGTATATGTTGGTTTGATGAAGAAGCGGTGAGACAAAATCAGGAAAAGGGGTATGATATGGTTCATTCAATTATCAATTATCTTTTTGTTCTGATCAATGTTGATTACAGTGTGTTGATGATATGTAGAAGTGTTTTTTGGCCTCATAAGTTGTTGATGACTTGATGAATAACTGGTTGATTATCATACCTTGATGATTCTTACTGATAAATGAAATGATGAGATCTGACAGTGAACAGTTGGCATAGGTTCAGGGGAGCATATGCTTCTAATAATGCATTGTTGGCATTATATTAGAAGACCTTGGTACATGATGATACTTATATTTCTTGAGCCACATAGTTGTTTTGACTCAGTTAATGGACATATACAGGTTGTTGTTATTGATGTTGCTAACAAAAGCTTATGGTGAAAATCATATATGGTGTATGATAGTTGTTGATGACTATCATGGTATTGTTTAGCTCACTGGTCTTTGTTATAAATATCATGTATATCGTTTGATGTAAAGGTCATTAAAATACCTATGATGTAATAATTGTTATATTCAGTCATGTAAGGAATTTTTCATGTCAAATATGTAAACCCACCTGGTTGGATGGATGAGTCAAATTTGGTATATTCAAACATGGTGGGGTGATTGATGTATGTATGAGTTATTTTTGATAGGAAGGCCATACTCACATAGTTGAGGGATAGAGTCATGTACTTCATTCCACATCCATCAGAGATTTCGGTAAAATTTCAGGGGGAGGATGACCAGAGAAATCAGCATGTGCAATGCATCCCTAAGGGGGAGAATATCTTGGTCTTCCCTTTGTTGTTGATTGGGAGAGTATCTTGGTGTTGTTTGATATATCTAATAGGTTCTACAACCTGACGTAATAAACACCAATATGGTTTCCATGAAGTCCAAAGGGGAAGATTGTTGGCATTATGGTACAATTGTTGTCCTTGATGGAAACTCACATATATGATACCCTGAAATGATTCAGTGATGTATGATGGTAGTTCACAATGCAATAGGTCAATTCAAAGGTAACAACAAAGTATTACAAATCAAACTCTAGATATTGAAGAAAGAGGATGGTTTAAGTTGTATATGTTGGTTCACCTCATCCAAGTAGTGTATATAAGAGGGTTCATAGTACAAAAGAAGGGTATACATATGCACACATTTTCACATAAGGGAAAGTTTGGATGGGATGGAAAAATAAGATTAAAGAATACTAGGGGTTCCTACCATGGTATTGACCCATGGTAATGTGCGTGGAAAAGAATACTGATACCATCAAAGAATACAAGAAGCATAGCTATGGTTTTGTTCCAAGTTATTGAAAAAGACTCTAAGTATATAAGAAGGATAAGATCAATGGGCTATGTGTGCAAGTAATGCATATCTTATGAAGAGTTAGATCAAAAGAAAATATGCTTGTTATGGGTTTTAGATGTTGTGCTTGATCTGAGCTAAGTATGCACCTAAGTGTTTGATGATGGATGAGATCTAATGATGGATCATAATCATAAGAATTGAATTGAATTATCATTATATGGTCTGATAATGGATAGTCTAGATCTAATTTCTAACACATGTTTTATCCTTTATATGCTATGATCTGAGTATATGTGAAGTCTACAATAGCTGTGAAGTTATAAATATTTATCTGCAGATCTATACACTGGTTTGCCTTGGTGAAGGCATGTATACACGCTGGTTCGACTCTTCAAAGTAGCTATACATTATGACATATGTTTTTGAGGTTGGAGTTGGTGTTGGTTGTTGATGCAGAGTTCTGGGATCTGCTCTATGTTCTGGATCCGATTGTTCATATTGATTGATTATGATTTTCTTTAGTGTTGATGGGTTTTAGTGATTGGTTGTATTGCAATGGTGATTGATTTTTGAGCTTCAATGTTACTAATGGATCGAGTATGAAAATTGGATGAAATTTGGGCATCATATTTTGTTATTGTGTACCAAGAGTATCCAGTCTAAAAATTTATGAAACATGGTCCCTAGAAGAAGAGTGAAGGTCATAGCCTTTTGTAGGTTGTCGCCTACATATTGGTAAACATATCTTCCAGTACAAGAGCCAGGGGTTTGGAGCTCCCTTCCAGTAGAAACTTGAGAACGAGTGAAGGTTGGAGCCTTTTGTAGGTCGGAACCTACATACTAGTAACCATATCAGCTAGTACAAGAGCTAGGGGGTTGTAGCTCCCTTCCAATAGATGTTGGAGAATGGCAGAAGGTTGTAGCATTCTACAGGTGGGTGCCTATGTACTGGTATGAATCTGCGATGATACAGTATTGTAAATAGGTTTTTGTTATATTAAAAAGAAGACAGAGATGACATCAATAGGTGGTTTTTCTCTCACATTAGGTTTCCACCTTAAATCTCAGAGTCCATGTGTGTTGCTTATATGTGATGATTTATTCTATTATTACTGCACATGGTTACTGTTTAATGTTTAATAAAGTACTGATGCACTGATTAAAGATAAACATACGAGGAATTAACTGAATCATAAGTTCACTAGATATACGCTCGTTTCCTTAAGAACAGTTGCGTGCAGATGTGATTTCCCTTCATTGAAGTAGCGTATATAAATATGATTATGAAATGGAAAAGTTATTAATTTGTAAATACTGGTTCACCCCACTCCCTTCTTAGTATTTTTCCCAACAACTGAGTGGAAGAAACAATTACCAGTGAAACCTATCAAAGAAGTTGAAGAAATTATGGTCACTAGGGTTGGAAAGAAGTCTCACTATAGGGAGTATCTAGAGTATTTAGTCAAATGGATAAGTATGGGATCTAAATATGCATCACGAGTGATTGAGGAAGAGCTAGCATGCTTACAAGAAATTTCAATATTTGAAGGAAATACGACATGAGCAGGTAGCTCATAGTTTCTTACCAAGGGCATCTGATGTGGGAGTACCCTTGACATTGAGTAATCCTCATAGACCAAAAACATGTTCTGTTGAGTTTTTAATAAGTGTTGTTACTTCCATATATTTCAAGTTGTTTATACATTGTTGATGGAAAAAATGACCTCATCAACATTTGGGAAGGCCACTTGGTCAAAGTACCAAATTAGACTATTTTTCATTTGTAATGACGACTCTGACTAGTTCTAATGGGACCAGTTACCCCTTCACCCTTCTTATTGATTTTTTATTTATCTAATTACTTAACAAAAAAAAGAGGTATCACATATACCCTCTTGCAGAGATTTTTCATAAAAGTAACCCTTACGTTGAAATAAAGGCTCAACTAAGCCACAAATGCAATGGCTCCTGCATAAGGAGGCTTTATGAAATGCACTAAATGAATTTAAGTGGAAATGTACACTAGAATGAAAGAATTAAAATTAAACTAATATATCATATCTCGGTTATAACATCATATAAATCTGATTCAAATCAAGAGCAAAATGAGTTAAAGAAAATGTTGATTTAACATGCCTCTTTTATGATGAACATCAAATTATTGAATAAGTTCTAATGACTGATATTATAATTATAAACATGATCTGTTTGGAGAATTAAAAGCATGAAAGAGAAGTCATTAAAATGTAGAAGAAGTTCATACAAATCAATGACAATTAAATTGATTAATGTGGCAAATTTCTGAGTAAATAATTACTCAGAAATTTGATTAAAGAACATGAGAGAAATGAAAAAATATTTCAGATTGATAAAATCACTAGATTAGATAGTTGATATAGAATAAAATCATTTTCATATCAAACAAAATTGTAAAATATGAAACATATTTTCAATTGAAAGAATAAAATTTGCATTGAAAAATTAGTAAAAGTAGATTTGCTTTTCTCTATTTTACAAATAGATCTCCAACAGATCTTCCAAAATCATGAGCTCTTTCACTGGAGAAAAGAATTGCAATAGTGCAAAATCAACCTCAAAACAAGTCTAGATATTTAAAATAAAATCTTCAAACAACTTAGATATTTTTCTTCTTCTTCACCTATAGCTAAAATTCTCCTTGTAAAAGTGCTCAAAATATCTAACTTTCAACAAAGAGGAACCCTTTACTCATTCTCTGAACTAGTATTTACAAATTATAAAAATCAATCCAAAAGCGGAGAGTTGTTATAAACAATATTTATCCATCAAATTTGGAGCTATATATCCTCATTTTCTCTTTTTTTGGTTCAATCTTATTGCTCCAAATCTCTTTTCCTCATCATCTTCAACAAATCTCCTGCCAAAAATAATCAAAACTATTTAAAAATGCAGATACAAAATTGCAAATACAATTTTGGGAAAACAAATTCTCCAATTAATAATCTAATTAAATAAATAAAATAAATGAAATTGATGTCTTCCATTGATCTCTGCTATGATTTCTTTGGCCCAAGACAATAGACTCGAACATATTTGTGACAGCCAAAATCCCCATCCAACCAAATTATTCCAAAATAGATTTAGAAAATGATTATTTGGTACAAACTTGAAGGTTCAACTTCTGCTAAATCTTGTGCCTTGTAAATTTTTATATCTACTTGATTTAATGCCTCCATATTATTCTCCATGATTTTATATTTCCAACAAGACATCCTAGGCCTTATTTGACTTAGTAAAACTTAAGATAGAGTCTATCAAAATCTCACTTCACAAAACTACTAAAGTGTTAGAAAATGCACAATTTTGACAAACATACGAGCAATTTCATTAATAATTTGATTTTTAATTAAAACTTTACTTTTGAATTTTTAATAAAATTCAAATATTAAATATTAAATAAAATAAAAAACAATATTAGGTATAAAATGAAATGAAATTAAATATAAAAGTTAAATAAAATAAAATAAACTTTAAATAGACAAAATTTAACTTTATAAACAACAAACCCAAAAAAATGTGAGTTACGTAGAGTATGAAGTCATGGGAGGTATAAGTGATGAGACAAGGGATGCGTCGCAGGACGAATTAGTAAAGCATATGGGAAGAGGCTTACATGGGAGTCGGACCTTCACCTATTTACTCAAAGCCTCCTACTTGTGTGAGCCATATAAAAGCCCTACCGGATCCTCTCATTTCACTTACGTCAACCCGGCTTCACCACCTTGGGAGATATATTTGTGGTCCAATTTGAATCACCAGGGTGGCTCAAGCAAGATTCCGTAATAATTAAATATTTTTAGTATTATTAAAGATTTACAATATAAATTATTAATATGGTTTTTGTTTTTTGTTATATAATTAACATATATACATGTTTTGAATAGAGGTGGTTTGTATATAGTTACATAAAAATGAAATAATAATTAATTATAAATTATACTTACCAATTAATTCAATTAAGTAATAATTAATTTAGATTAAATGGAATAAAATAACAATATTTACAGATTAATTAAATAATTTATTTATATTTTTAAATTTATTTTATTAATAAAGTAAATAATATATTTTATACATATTTAAGTCTAGGTTGTTAAATTCAACAGAAGTTTGAATAAGCTCCATTTTCAAACTGTAAGTCGAAATTCAACAAAATTAGAGTCATCGACAAACTCACGAGAAACCACAGACAATGAAGTGATTAATGTGAAAACCAAGAATTAAAATTATGCAAAATTAGAAAAATAAAAGTATGAAAGGGGTGATATGACCAAAATTTACATAGAGGGTTCCCATATCTTTTATTAAAAAATTATGGGAGGTGTTCTAGCTACAACATACACCTATTATGTTAGTTGTTGATACACCTATCTAGTAGTTAATGATACTCTTGTGCTACATTTTATCAAAGAAATAACTACTCTCGAGTTGTTGACACTCCCAGGTATTAATACTCCTACTAAGTTGAGTTGTTGACACATTCAAAATTGACAATGTTTTAGCTGCGGTGTTATAACACAAGGCACAAGCCCTACTAGACATGCTGCTAGAATGAGACATATGTTACAAATTTTGTTTGTTCGCATTCTAAAAGAAGGAAAATTGATTTATCTAAGGAAGGTGAAGAGGTCTACAACATGCAATATGATTTCTTTCAACTCGAATGAGAGGAGTCTAGTAGCACGAGGATAGATTGCTAGAGAGAGAAAGAAAAATGGGCTTTTTGATTTTATGCTCTCTATTAGTTTTTGTTGGTTCATGTCGGATCCTTTCTCTTAGATTTTTCACGTTGTTTTGGCTATTACACAATTTTGAGAGAGTGTGACTGACTACTGTACGAGTTAGGAAAGTGTCTAGTTGTTGTTTGTGGTGTTATTATGTAATATCATAGTAAAATAAAGTGCTCTTAGGGCATTGTTATGTAATCCAACTTCTTGTCTGTAACAACACATTTTAAATTTATAAGAATATATTTCAATCCCTTCCTCTATTCCCCTAAGTAGTCTCAAATTACTCTTTGTTTGCACAAAATGATTTAATTCTGAATTAATTAATTTAGTAACCAAACTCTAATTTCCTGGCATATCTACTTGGTAACAACAATCCAAATTATATAGGTGTTTTGAAAGCTACAGAAGATGGACCACATCACATATTCTCAAACCTTATCTTCCCCACTCATTTTATTAAAGAAATTTGTCGTTGTCATAAGTTTTTAATAATTTAGGTGAAATGCAATTTTGAGAAGTTACATTTTAGAGAAATAACATTTTTAGAATCTCACAAAAGCTTCATTTCAAAATAATAATTGATTACTTGAATATTTTTTTTAGCTATGTGATGGTAAAAGTAATTGTGATTACGAACAATATAAAGGTTTTTCTTATTGTGAAAGTGATAATTGCTTTAGTTCAATGAAGAAGATTTACTTTGTAAAAGTAAAACTATTTTATAAAGGAAAACAAATCGAATGATGGATTAATATAAAAGGAAACAGATACTTGATTTATTTTTTAAGAATAAAGGGAAGAAAAGTTTATTTAAGAAAGAGAAAATATAAATTTAAGGGGATTCTTAATAATTAAATCAAATTAAGAATGTCGATATACTCAAATAGTCAAATTAACAAAAGGAGGAGCTAAATACATCCAATGGTGTTCAAGAGTTATCACATGGGCCAATTTTGAGTTCTACAAATTGTGATCATTGTTCAATCAAGATGAAGAATTACCTTCACTATTAAGAATATTGTTATTTTATTAAACAGGTTTGTAGAACCAAATCAAAAGACCTAGTACATGCAATGTCAAATGCACATAGAGAAGTAGTCACTAAAATAAAAAATAAAGATTAGAATGACTTATCATTTATCCAAGAAGTGATGGAAGATTTCATTTTCCCTAAGGTTGCAGAAACTAATCATGCCAAACAAGCACGGGATACTCTATAGAAAACAAATAAAGGCATCAAGAAAGGAAAAATTCCCACATTTTAGACACTTATAAATAATTTTTCAATCCTCCATATGAAGAATTCAAACTATATACATAATTTTATGGCATAGGCCAATGTCATTTTAAAGCAAATTTGACCACATAGAAACGACAATTCATGTCAAAAGGTTAATGAAAAAATACTTAAGAGTGTTCTTGGAAAATTTGATATGGTTGTAGTAGATATGGAGTAGTCAAAAAAATTGTTACAATTGGTTGTAGAACATTTCACAGGGACTTTGTTGTCACATGAGACAAGAATCAATATAACCAATGACTATTAGAAAAGTGAATTTCAATCTCACACCTTTATTAGCAGAGGAATAAGTTGAGGAAATAACAATATAGGGAGAGTAAAAGGAGGAAGAGGTATCTCTAAAGTAGGAGACAAAACAACATCATAACATATACAACATTAAAAAAAAATCCTCACAACCAAACAGGAAGAGGAAAATAGGATTGACAACCAAAAAATGCAATGTTATTACTATAAAAGTTTTTGTCATTATGGAAGTGAATGTAAGAGAAAGAAAACCAAAATGAACAGATATGGAGTCAATGTGACAAAACAATGATGAAGATATATATGAATCAATGTTCCTTCTCTAGCATCCTCTGTAACCTCGCGGGAAAATGCTTCGAGTTAGGAAATGCTTTCAACATTTAAAATGTGTAACTTTCTAAATTACTTTCTATATTCCCTCAATGATCATTAGAATAACCATCATCATTACATAGATTAATATTTAGTAAAAGCAAAGTGAGTTACACAACTATTAACTATCATTGTTTTAGCATATTAACTTGAATTTACTGCTATAACTATGCATCACTTCCATGATTTTTTAACTTAGTTAGTAAATCACACACTTGATCATATAAACATCACAGAATGAAATGAATTATCATCATAAAAATCGCACAACGAATAATCACATCATTAGACACAATTATACTCTGGAAATCTCGTAGGGTGAAAACCAACAAGCATTTAATTTTTTTATTAAATATGCGTGAGGGTTTTCACCCTTGACTTAATGATTGTAAGGGACTCCATCCCTTGACCATTTTCATAAAATATTACATAGAAAATCATCTTAAATACAACATAAATAGCTATAAGTTATTACAGTCATCATGATATCATTTACCCATGCATTCTCAATCTCTATGTATGTGTAGTCTCACTGTTTCCATCAATGGATAATCCTGCAGTTGAAATTCCTTAATCTACATGGACCAACAAATATTTATCTACCACAATGTTAAACATGAACCATCCTTTACACAAGTTACCATCCTTCCCTACCATTGTTTTTGTCAGCACACTTGATATCTTGATTAGATAAAATATTAATAAATTAATAATCAATCTTCATTAGTGACACTTCAACATCTATTTGTGTGCATGCATAAAACATAAACATAATGTCAAGAAATGTCTTCTTTAACATCATTCCACATGCATTAGTAACAAGAAACTCACTATCAAGCGTCATCTTTGCAACAAAATTCTAACATAATCTTGCATGAACTTTCATATTATTTCCAAAGGAAAGCTAACATACTATATATTGTTCTTATGCATGCAAACACATAACAAGCTTTCAAGAGAACTAGATCAACAAGCAATTTTCTTTGTTCCTACTACTATATTTTCTTTTCCAATGAGATTAACACAATAGATTCTATACTTATGCATGTGATTGCATGTTATTTTTCAAGAAACATATTTTCCACTAGAGAGCTATTCACAATGACTATTATATATAAAAAAGCAAGATTTATTTTAAAAAAGTTAACATAATAGTTATAATTTTTTGCATGCAACTACTTGTCCTCTCCAACAAAAAATAACATGATAGCTATATATATATGTGAAACATATATATTTTTCCAAAGGAAACTAACTAAATCTTGAATGGAAAATGAATACAATTCTTTTCCAAGGGATCAAAAACATACCATTTATCATTTGTTGCATGCAAAAAGACATTTTCCTCTTACCATAAAATATAGCCCAATAACTATACATAATATTATCCCAAAATAAAGCTAATACGATAACTAATCCCTTTAGGTGTGCAAATGCATATTATTTTTCCCAAAAGAAGGCTAACACAATCAATATTATGTGATTGCACAGTCATTTCTCTCTAGAAGCTTAATACCGAAGCTATCATTTTCCATGTATGCAAGTGTATATGTTTGTCTAAAGAATCTTTGAAACTAATCTTAACACACTAAAGAATTTGATTACCAGTTTTCCTCTCCAAGAATCTAATTCATTAACACATACAAGGATAGGCTTTTCCCTTCTCTTATTTTTGAAGAGGTCTAACACAACAAATACTTCCTTGCACACACACACATATATATATATAGTTTCCAACGAATTTAATACACTAATTATTCCTTTACTTAAAATTAGCTAACTCACTGGCTATTATGCATGCAATACAACATCCTTTCCTATCATTTCACACATCAGAAAAAATTGTAATATGTCCTTAAGAAACAACATGAATAACAAACCATTCTCAGATAACACAACAAGTTGTCTTTTATGAAAAGGTTTTATGTGAATTCTTTTTCGAAAATGTTACTTATCTCTTTTTGCATGACTCGAGCTTCCCATGCGTGTAAAATCACATATTCATTTTCGATAGACCTGATATACCAAATATTATTTCTATGCACACAAGCACATATTATCTTTAAGAGTCCAATATTTCTCTTTAAAACTTTCATGCATATGTGTCATGAGAACATCTATTGTAATATTTTAAATGAAATAGCTTAATCAATTTTCAAGAATTATCAACATAATTGTTTAATTTTTGTGCATGCGAATAAGTTATTTTTCTTCAAGAAATATAAACATAATTGTTATAATTTTTTATGCATACAATTAAATTTTTATTCAAGAACATTAACACAATAGTTATCTCTATATGTACAAAAGCAACTATTATTATTGCGCTGACAAATCAAATGGTAACACTTTCATTTACTCGTATTTTCGTGTTTGAGCCATCAACCTTAGGCGCGGTTTTCGAACATCTCAAAATGACTTTTTGAAAAAAATGAGTTTTTGGTTGGGAATGGGTTCATTAAAAAATCCTCTCTTTTTTTTTTACACATGTGTCATGGATTAGAATATTCGACTAAATTTTTGGAGCCCATTTTTCCAGATTTAAATATTAAATAATTTCTTGTTTTAGTCATCAACTTTGGACGCGGTTTTAGGGAAGTTGAAAATGAATTTTTTAAATATGAAAGAGGCTTTTAGAAATAACAAGATCATTTACAAAAAGCTCTTTCATTTTTTACATAATGTCATGGTTTGGGATATATAAAGACATATTTGGACCCCAAATTTTCAATAACTCATCAAATTCACACAATTATTTCGCCATGATTTTTTTTTAAGAATTCAATGCACATGAAATATTTTAAGAATTCATTGAAAAAAACATATATTCCTCTAAACACGAAATTCCATGAAAGTTCCCCCATGAAAATAATGTCAACTCTTTATCATATGAAAATTTTGAAGCAAATAAATTTGATTCATATTTCTTCATGCACCACATGCAAACACAATAATTTTCAAAGAGCATACTTATCCTTTACTACATGCTTTGAATCCCTTGGCCCAATGAGACTCCTGATGTGGTCTTTTATGTTGAATTGATAATATATGCCACTCTACAATATCCAATAGTGGTCAAGTAAGAGATGAAGCAATCTTGCGTTGAGTTCCCCATCGGACTGAATTTCACTCAACCAATTTTGTACGTATACTTATTCAAAAACACTCATTCCTCTCTCTTGGCTTGATTTTACATGTATTTTTTCATTAGTTCTCATATTTTCCCATATGCTTACAACAAGTAGAGTTAAGAAAATGTAATAGTTTTTCTATATCCTAAAAGAATTCCATAAATCAACATAAATCACTCCATAAATCATATTTCTCCTAAATTCTAAAATCACTCCATAAATCATATTTTTGTAAATTTTTAAATCACTCAATAAATCATCCATAAATCTCTCATGTTTTCTTTCAAGGTAGATTTGCTTTTTCCTTATGGAAAACATACCATGTATCCATAGCTTTCTAAAAATATGACTCATTAGTTGTAAAATCATAAATATACCAACTTGACAGAGCAATTGATTTACATAGAAGAATATAAATTCTTCTAAATAAAAGAATTAAGAATTAAGCCTTGAAATATTCTTGTAATTAAGAATTAGAAAAATATTTTTAATGTGATATCAATATAAGAATTAATAATATCTATGTATCCAACAACAATCATATTACAAGAGTTTTTACAGTAGCTTACACGAGGGATATTACATACTAGCCCCCTTAAAGAGGACACCATGCTTGATATTCTTCTCATGTTGGAACATCAACTTTTTCTCATAATATAACAATCTAAATAACCAAAAATGGAATCATTTCCTTTCAGAATGAAGGGATTTTATGTTTAACAAGGACAATCAATAATGTTTATCAATAATCATAATTCTTCTGCAAGTACTCACAGAGAACCATCTCTCTAATCATCAAAATGATAATAAAAGAAATGCAATAGGTGAATACTATCTTTTATTTAGGGGTTCCACCAGTCTTTCTCTCCCATTGGTGTTGTTTGGAAATTACTGTGTTTCCTTCTGATAGTAATTCCAAATGAAATTAAAACTCATGTAATTTATCTCTGGCCTTTTTTCTCTAGTCTGTGAGGGATTTAGAGTTAGACATCTCATTGTTTTGTCTAATACAAATATTTTAGTCACATATGTATTTCAATTTATTTCCTCTATGCATACATATAGAGTTTTCTAACATGTTCATTTCCTTATACATATCTATAGACACAACCTATTTGATCGAAATTGTCACTTAGATAAATTAATAGATCATGCATGTAAGTTACAAGAGATTAGAGACATGCAAGTTACAATCTATTTTAACAACAAACATATTTAGATGATCTCAAAATAAATATCAGAATATAGACATAATTTCATCTGATCATAGTCAATGACTAGGAATTATTTAGGAACCAAGCATGTTCCACCCAAGTATGAACTATGCCCAATAGTTCTACATCGAACTAAGATCTACTTGCCATTGATTCCTTGGTGGTCCTTTCCCACAATATTTTTATCAATGTCTTGCTTGAAGTTCTACGAACCTTTTGCCTATGCCTTTTTGTTTTATTTTTTTCAAAACATATTCTTTTATTCTTCTTTAAACCATGCTTTTGTCTCCCCCTATTATTTATTTCATTCCACTCAGTATTTTTCTCCAACTAAGTGACTAACATGATCTTTCTCTCCAATTATGTTAATATTTTCCTTTTTATTACTTTCTCCTAGGGATTTTTAGGGGACCAATAACTTTTCATAAGCTAGCAATAAGTCTTATAAAACTCTAGTGTTCTTTCTTGAATATCCCAAAAAATGTATTCATTAACTCAATAATAATAATAAAATATTACTCTATCACATCAGTGTCATCATGGCTTCCATATCCATTTAATCCAATAATAATTCAATGTCTAAAAATCCATTATAATTTACACAACTATTCATTTTCATATTCTCATTAAAGAAAATAGACATTTATGTATATCATGCATCCATACTTGATCCTCAACATGGGTTCTGCAATTTGTATAAGTACATTGACAGAAAATCATCATGTCATACTAGTGGTATACATTCCAAATTTCCACATAATAATAATCATGCAACATAGAAAAACACATTAACACATCTTGCATACCATATCATTATACTTTATGTAAGGTACCACCTTACCAACCATCAATATTATAGAGAAATAATAGTCCCATTGAACACTAAGACACAAAATGTGAATTCTTTTTCTTAATTACCTGGCACCCTTACTTTAATCCTTCAAACTTTATGAAATTTTATGTCCAATAATAAAAAATTTGGATCAAACTTTGATTTTATTATCAAACAATTTACAACATTTCTGAATTAAACTCTTACTCAAAACATTTGGCCGTGCTCCACTCTTAACAATCCATTGTAAATCTTATAAAATTTTAACTCTATAATTAATCCCTGAGGTTTAATGACCTTTCCAAACACAATCTCACATTATTAATCATGTCTTCAATCATTATCAACATGTATATTGTTGCATAACCTCATTCTTCATTGTCTCACTATAATACCAATACTTCACACACAAGTAAAATTGCAAGCCATCTTCATTCATGCATACCTGCAACCACTTTAGTAACATAAAAACTACATGAATTGGATGATTTTTTATTTTGTATTTTTACAATTAGCTTGTAGCCATGTAAGCTACAACCATTGGATAATTTTGGGAAATTAGTTTGCAAGCATGCAATCTACAACCATTGAGGCATTTTATCAAATAGTTTGCAAGCATGCAATCCATAGTCATTGAGGAATTTTAACAAACAATTTGCAAGCATGCAATCTACAGTCGATGAGTCATTCTAATAAATAGTTTGCAAGCATGAAATCTATAGCCATTGAGTTATTTTAACAAACAGTTTGTGGATATGAAATAATTTTCCATAAAGATGTTTAAACTATCAAAGGGACAATAAAACTAGAATTTAAAAAACAACATGAATAATATTAATATCATCAATGGTAAAATTTTTACAAAACAACACAATCATCAATCCTTACATCGCGGTGTCAAATTGGAAAAATTGACTAGATTATGGAATTTGAGTCTGAGGAGCACTTTTTGGGAACCAAAGTGGGGGTTAAATGGCCTTGTGGTATGAATACTCCTTGAAGTTGAGTTGAATCACATCCAAAACTCCTAGTGATGCAATTCTTTAAAACAACAAAACTTTGGATATCATTTACCACTTCTATCAAACACATGGAATGAAAACATTCATCTACAACTCTACATGAAGAAATACAACCCAAAATTATGCTACTATGAGTTTTTCATTGAATTTAAGTTCACTATATGAATTCCACTTGACTTATTGTTCATTTTTAACATATAAATAGGTTCTTTCAAATATATATTTTAAATTATATCGTCCTCTTCAAGGACAACCCCAACATCTACATTCTTTAGTTATCACACAAACCATACATGCCTTCATTCTTTATAAGTAATGCATTGTTACTTTAGTAAAAAAAAATCTATGCACCATAATCATTATTGTAATAGTATGCATACAAAGGTTGGTAATTAATCCTCAATATAACTAGAAAGTGATAAGGATTGTTCATAGGTGCACCAAATGTTTTATTTTCTTTTATTTGCGTCATGTCATGAGCATAAATTTTAAAGAAACATTATCACTTGATATTCTTTAATGCATTCATTAATCATGCATCATGCATATCATGTCAATTGCAGTCTATTGCAAGTTTAGTTAATCATACATGAGATGATTCCCACTAGCATAATATGTCTACTTCTTTTCTACTTAATGATTCCAAAAAGAAACTAGTGTTGAAAACTTTTTCTTTGATACCACTTGTAACATCCCCCAGTAACCTCGCAGGAAAATGCATGGAGTTAGGAATTTTTTTCGACATTTACCAATGTGTAACTTTATAAATTACTTTCTATATTCCCTCATTGATCATTAAAATAATCATCATCACTACATAGAGAAATATTTAGTAAAATCATAGTTTGCTACACAACCATTGTGATTATTGTAGCATATTAACATAAATTTCTTGTTATAACTATGCATCGTTTCCATGAATATTTTAACTTAGTAAATCAAATACTTGATAACATAAAAATCAAATCATGAAATGAATTATCGTCATAAAAATGGTGCAATGAATAATAACATCATTAGAACCGATATACCTAGGAAACCCCATAGGGTGAAAACCAACAAATGCTTAATTTTATTATTAAATGTTCATGAGGGTGTTCACCCCTCACTAAATGGTTATAAGAGAGTCCATCCTTTGCCCATTGTCATAAAATATTACATATAAAAAATCATCTTAAATGAAACATAACTAGCTATAAGCTATTACAATCATCATGATATCATTTACCCATGCATTCTCAAACTCTATGTATTTGTCATATGATTGTTTCCATCAATGGATCATCCTGTAGTTGGAATTCCTCGATTTGCATGGACCACTAAATCTTTATCTTCCAAAATGTTAAACATGAATTATCCTTTGCACAAGTCACCATCCTTTACTACCATTGTTGTCTTCAACGCACTTAATATCATGATTAGATAAAATATCAATAAACCAATAATCAATCTTTATTAGTGACACTTCAACATCTATTTGTGTGCATGCATTAAAAAATTAACATAATTTTAGGAAATTCCTTCTTTAACATCATTGCACATGCATTAATAGCAAGAAAACCACTATCAAGAGTCATATTTCCAACAAAATGCTAACATAATTTTGCATCCACTTTCATATTCTTTCCAAAGGAAAGCTAGCATACTAGATATTATTCTTGTTCATGAAAATGCATAACAAATTTTTAAGAGAACTAGTCTGACAAGCAATTTTCTTTGTTCCTACTATTATGTTTTGTTTTCCAAAGGGATTAATGCAATAGATTCTATACTTATGCATGTGAATGAATGTTCTTTTCTAAGAACATATCTTCCACAAGAGAGTTATTCCCAATGGATATTATATATACAAATGCAAGCTTTATTTCAAACAAAGTTAACATAAAAATTATAATTTCTTGCATGCAACTAATTTTCATCTCCAGCATAAAATAAAATGATAGCTTGTTCTCCTTGAATGTGAAACATATATTTCTTTTCAAAGGAAACTAACTAAATCTTGCATGGAAAAATAAACATATTTATTTTCCATAGGATTAATCACAAAACATTTATTCTTTCATGCATGCAAAAAGGCATTTTCCTCTAACCAAACAATTTATCCTAATAACTATAAATAATCTTCTTTCAAAAGAAATCTAATACCATAACTAATCCCTTTAGGTTTTGAAATGCATATTATTTTTCTCAAGAGAAGGCTAGCACAATCAATACACATTCCTTTTTTGCATAAACCTAATATTGAAATTATATTTTTCCATGCATGCAAGTGTATATGTTTATCTAGATAATCTTCCAAAAGAATCTTAACACAATAAAGCATGTGATTACCTGTTGTCCTTTCCAAGAATCTAATTCAATAACGCATACAAGGACATGTTTTTCTCTTCTCTTCTTTTTGAAAAGTTCTAATACAAAAAATAGTTCCTTGCATACAAATATATAGATTTATTTTCCAATGAGTCTAACACATTAATTATTCTTTTTCCAAAAGTTAGCTAACTCACTAGCTATTATGAATGAAATATAACATATTTTCCTATCATTTCACACATGACACCAATTTTTAATATTTCCTTAAGAAGTAGCATGAATAACAAATGCTTCTCAAATAACACAACTAATTATCTTTTATGAAAATATTTTATGTGAATTATTTCTCAAAAGTGTTACTTATCTCTTTCTCCATGACTTGAGCTTCCTATGCATGTAAAATCACATATTTATTACTAGTAGATCCAATATACCAAATATTATTTCTATGCACATAAGCACATATTCTCTTTAAGAGTCCAAAATTTCTCTTTAAAACTTTAATACATGTGTATCACAAGAACATATCTCGTAATATTTTAATGTAATAGCTTAATTCCTTTTCAAGAATTACCAACATTAATGTTCTATTTTTGTGCATGTGAATAACTTATCTATTTTCAATAAATATGAACATAATTTTTCTATTTTTGTGCATGCGAATAATTTACTTCTTTTGAATAAATATCGACATAATTGTTCTATTTTTTTATGCATACAATTAATTTATTTAATTTTAGGAACATTAACACAATATTTATCTCTATATGTACATGAACAACTATTCTTAGTGTATTAACAAATCAAATGGCAACTCTCTTTTATTTTTTTTTTCCTATTTGATCCATCAACTTTACTTTCTTCATTAACAAAAACCTTTCATTTTTTACATAGGTGTCATGGTTTGGAATATTAGAATGAATATTTACAGCCCATTTTTGCAGATTTAAATGTTAAATAATTTCTTGGTTTAGCCATCAACTTTGGACACAATTTTAGAGAATTCTAAAATGATTTTTTCAAATCTGAAAGAGGTGTTTGGTGAGAACAAGTGCTTTTACAAAAAAGTCTTTCAAATTTTACACGTATATCCGAGATTGGGATATATGAATACATATTTGGACCCTAATTTTTCAATAACTCATGCAATTCACACAATTATCCAGCCATGAAAATATTTTATGAATTCAATCACATGAAATATTTTAAGAATTCAATAAAAAAACACGTATTCCTCTATGCACAACATTCCATGGAGGTTTTGACAAGAAAATAATCTCAACTCTTTATCATATGAAAGTTTTCAAGCAAAGAAATTTGATTCTTAT
>APFE030999445.1:0-44830 GCA_000404065.3 Pinus taeda
TTAGCTCCCTTAGTTATGGAATGGATGAACCAAGGTGGAGCAGACTTGCCAGCGTAATATTCCTTCTAGAAGCATCCAGAAGTGACCCAAGATGAGTTTTTAAGAATGAACTCACGCCTTTTTAACTTTTATAGGGGTTTGCACCCATCACTTAACAGATAGAGAGGTCAGGTTCGCAGGGGACATGACCATTGGGTGTGGCACCGCAGGCAATACTAGGAGAAAGTGCGAAACCAGGATTTAAGATATTTTTAAGGTCTTTCTCTCATTTTCAAGGCTTGAAATGAAGAGATGAGGCTTAAGACTTGCAAAGGAGGTATGTATGAGTGTTGATGAACTCACACAAACTGTAGAAAGTCATGGTGACAACTTTTTGTGTAACAGATTTCCCCCTAAAGTGCGAAGTCTATAATAGATGAGGATGGTTTTTGTCATCTAAGAAGAGTGAAGTACTTTATCATTTCAAGGATCTTCCTGTGGATACCCCGGTTGGAACCTGTAAAAACATTCAACACAAAATATATATATATATATATATAATAATATTATATATATATATATATATATATATATATATATATATATATATATATATATATATATTATATTAATAGTATATATATATAATATATATATATATATATATATATGTGAAAATATCATCGCTGAGGTAGGCATTCCCATACTCAGATCAAAATTGACTAAGAACTATCTAAAACTATTGTGATACAGGAATGATTTTGTATTACATCACAAGTAGAAACATATGGACACAGTATGGGCATAGCCATATGTTTATGAATAGTCCACTATATAATGATAAAAAAATTCCTCGCAGCCTGGATGGTGGAAACTAGATCCAGGGTCTTCATTTCTAGTTCCCGAACTAGTACGATTCTATCCATGTGAATGAATGTGTCAAAGTCCAACATGGTAGAAACCACTTGATTACCAGTCAATGATGTAAACTGTTAACAAGTGTGAGAGGAACCACCAGTAATGTCAATGGCCCTCAAAGTACTCAGTACAATCCATGAAATGTGAATGAATGAGTCGATGTCGAACACGTCACAGAATCCTTTGATCGAAGGTCAATGATGCAACCTGTCGTCAAAGGTGAGAAACCTACCATTAAGGTATGCAGATTCCAAGGTACTGACGATTTCTAGATCATCTTTCTAGATAATGAGTCAGAGTCGATAGAAAGTGATCCGTCATAGGCAAGCCCATAACACGAAATCATAGATCAAGTCTGAAGAAATATATTTGGCAAGAACTAACTCAGGGATTGTCAATGATGGATGACAGATATTTTGTAGGTGAATGGTTTATTTGCACAGACCTCTTGAACACATAATGACACTGCAGATGGCTTGGTGACAATTAACCCAAAGCTAATACCCGAAAACCGCCTGAAGACTTTCATGTGGCTTGATTAACTATTAGGTAAAGGATTTCCCAACCGAGTTGAATAAAAGTGTCGTGTTCAAGAGTGATGGAAAGTTTTTCAAACACAAAGTATAACAAATAGGTTCATTTTTCTCTCTTTTCCCCCACCATTTTTGGCAAGTACCTCTTTATTTTTGACAGCTTGAGGAGGATAACATTTAGCTTGGTTTTAGTCATCCTTGATGAGTCACCTTAGTTTAAATTCGAACCCCTAAAAGAGTGGTTCGTTCCTGTTTAAATTGAACAGGTCCTTTACTGTTAAATTTAACGAGTCCAGTATAGGAGAAACTCGACGTTTTTCAATTTTAGGGAGTTAGAAGAAAAACTTAAGAAAACTCCATGGTTGTCCTTTTTCGTAAATTTGTGTCTCCTAAGCCCGAAAAAGTATAAAATAATACTTGAGAGAATCGCTTGACCATTATGATCAAGGAATAATTTTCATAATTAGTGCCTTCAATCTGAAAAAGTAAAAAAGCGATCGAAAACACGTCATTTTATTACCAATATCGAACTCGAAACGACAAAAGTTCGGCAATCTTTTCATGTTTATACGGTCAGAAAAGAGCTGCAAGTGGACCGTCTTTTTAATTCCATTTTAACAAGTCTAAAAATAAAAACTCTGCAATCTTTTCATATTTTACGAGTTAGAAAAGAGCTTAAAGAGGACTCCTATGTGTTCTTGTTGAAAATGACCAATTCTCCCTGAATACCCAATATTCTGCACAAAAACTGCAAACATTACTCATATCTGTTTTAAAAATAATAAAAATGTACCAAAAGTGACCTTTTCAAAGTAAAAAATAAATAAATAAAATTTATTTATTCAAAAAACTTATAAAAAGGGCTTTTACAAGTTCATTTTCACCGTTTGGCTTTGGAGTAAAAAGTAAGAGCTTTTGGTAATAAAACTTCCTGTGGAGATTGCGGAAAATCTGACCGCTAGAATCAAGAGCCATCTTTTCTAGGTAATCCACATCGTCCTTGACTTGCATTTCATGCGTTTAAAATTTTGTTTTAGGCTTTAAAAATTGATTTTTAGAGGAAAATTTGGGCAAAAAATCGCCCGCGGCAATTGCGCAGGTGCGCCATGTGGCCCCTGCGCACCCCGATTTTTTCGTGCACAGGGAAAAGTAGGGGTGCCGCACCTGTCCTTAAGGAGAAATTCACAACTACGCACTGTCTCTAAAAGGATGAGTGCGAACCCCGCGGAACGCGGATTTAAAATCCTAAATTCTTCATTTTTGCCCCATAGATTTTGAATTGAAATGTTCTAAACCACTTATTTTGCAATATAGGTACACAAGATGCTTGTTTGGTGGGAAAGAGAGCACGAAGATGTGGATCAAGCCGCATTACTCCATCCACCTTCATTACAGGCATTGAGAGCATGCAGGCTATTTAAATTTTGGACCATACCTGGCATGAGGGCACAAGTAGACTTTCTACAATGGCTGGTAGACATGTGGAGCACGTAGGACCAATGCTTCATTATTGGTGGAAAACGGCTCGAAATCGAGCTGGTACATATACTTCTTGACTGGCTTGCCCAAGAGAGGTGAGGAATTATCTCTGTTCGGATCTAGGCTAGGTGGCCAATCTGTCGCTAGTCTTCGACTAGAGTTTTGTAATAACCAAACTGTGAACAAACGGATAGATGTTAAAACCATCTCCTATCCTGAACTAAAAGTGATCGCCTTTACTGTCACCAGACTCTGTGGGAGTGCAACATTGCATCTAGCTTCCAGTTCCCAGATGCGCATGGTAGTAGACTGCTTCCGAGGCACCATCTTCAACTGGTGTGATGCTGTATTCGCCAATGTGAAGGGCCAATTGACTAGGGCAAAGAATGGACAACTGAAGAACTTTGGATATGGTTATTTAGTTATGAGATTTTCCCTAGAGAGGGTACCTATGCTGGTTCCACAACAACTTACTGTTGAGGCTGGACTTCCCCGAGATCCTAGGGTTATGCGTTGGGTTGCAGTCATGGCCCGCCATCTTGAGGAGGGTACTGAGGTTGTTCAATTCACACCCGAGTATTTTCGTTGGTTAGAGAACCAACTCTTTGTGATTCAGGATTTTCCATACGCTGGGATGGATTATCGTGGTGATCCTGACATGGCTCTTCCACTAGGAGAGCAATGGGATGATAGAGGTAAAATTGTTTCAACATTAAATTATATATATAATATATATATATAATATATATATATAAATATATATATATAATATATATATATATTATAAATATATAATATTATTATATATATATATTTGTTTTAAATGTCCCAAAAAATAATAGTAAAAAGCTTTTTAAATACAGATGTGGGTCCACGGCGACCAGCCACTCTCCAGCCTTATGATCGAAGACAGCCAGTTGCCGCACCACTGGCCCCACAGGACCAATCAGCAGAGACCTTGGTTGAATTGGAGGGTCATCTAGAGCGCTTGACAACAGATATTCCGAAGACCAGCATAGATGACATTCCTCTTAGACTTCAGCGCTATGTGATTGGGGTCCCAGGACCTTTTAGGAGGTTCCTTTGTAGGGTGGCCCGAGCAGTGGTGTCTTATCGTGATCATCACCAGTGATAGGATGATTGCTTTGTAGACTCATTTTTGGACTTTTTGTGCTATCACTTTTGCCGATCATAAGGTGTTTTTCAACCTATGATCGAAGATGATGTATATTTTGACACACTCCTATGCTATGCTATATTACTATTATTGGTTACCTTGCAAAACATGTTATGGGATGTTTTTAAATTTACTGTTTGATTTAATGCAAATGTCTATTTAACATTCGAGAAGCAACTGCATCTGCTGATGTATTTAAATATCTTGGAATGTGTTGATATTCGATGTAATCAAATTCTCGTTCCAAGAGACGGACTCTAAAAAATAATTGTAATAACACCGGATTTCTAAGGGCATAAACTCTATTAAGCTGTAATACAATGAGTTCCGAATCTAATCTAACAATCAAACTCTGAATTCCAAATGAAATGGATTCAGATAATTACTCAATCACTGCATTGTATTCTGCAATGTTGTTCATTGTTTGATCGAGGCTTACCCCATGCATAGATACTAACTCGTCAGAGGGCGAATAGATAACCCAAGCTGCGGAAGAGATGTTCCGTGTACTACGACAAGCGCCATCAGAAAAACTCATGTATGTTTGGAGAGGCGTCGACATCTGCAATATCAAGAGTAAAATCAAGATAAGTAGGAATAATGATGAAAAACACTCTCTGAAGTAAAGCACGCATTCCTAATCTAAAAACACACCAAACTTAGAAAGAAACTAGTCTAAAAAATCTTCACACTAATCTTTTAAGCATAATATCGCTTTAGATAAAGCCCATTCCAAGGTTTACCTAAAGAGACACCGTCAAAATATTCTAATTCATAGGCCCCTTTTGCTAGCTTTCGCTTGACAATATACGGACCATGCCACATGGGTACAAATTTGCCAGCCCCTAGCTTATCGTTTGCTTGATCGTAAAGTAAGACTATGTCTCCTTCCAAAAAATTGCGGGGTGTAACATTCCAATCATACTGAGCTTTAATTCTTTTGGCATGAGTTTCGATAGCTAATGCAGCATTACGTCGATTCTCATCTAATTGAGCTAAGTATAATAAACATTTTTCCTCTTCGAAAGTGGCTGGTAATAATTGTATGGGAATTTGTAATGATAGGATTTCGCATTCAATGGGTAATACTGCCTCTAAACTGTAAACCAGTTGAAAGGGAGTAAAACCTGTTGGTGTTTTGACTGAGGTTCGGTATGCCCAAAGCACTGAAAATAACATGTTATGCCAATTCAACCTATGAATCCTAATGATTCGTCGGATCATGGTGTCTAGAATTTTGTTGACTGCTTCAACCAGACCATTTTCCTGTGGGTAATATGGAGTGGAACTATCGTGACGTAGGTCAAGCTGATCTGTTAGTTCAGTCATCATGATGTTTCGAAAATGACTCCCATGGTCAGTGATAATCGCTTGAGGAACACCAAACCTAGCAATTGTATGATTGAAAATGAAAATCGCAGCAGTTTTTCCGTTTGCCGAAAATGTAGGCATCGCCTCGGCCCACTTGGTAAAATAATCTACCGCACGGATGATATACGCATGCCCCCCAACCGAGTGAGGGTTACATGTAATAAAATTGATACTCGATTTTGTGAATGGACTGACGGCAATTTTTGGGTGGAGAGGAGCAGGTGGAGCGCGCATCTTACAATCAAAAATTTGGTAATTGTGGCATTTCTGGACTGCAGTGATACAATCTTTGAATAAGGAGGGCCATAGATAGCCAGTGCACAAGATCTTTTGGGCTGTGGCATACCCAGACATATGACCGCCATACGCTCTAGAGTGACAGTCATTAAGAACCTTTCCAGCCTCATCATGAGTAAGACAACGGCGGAAAACAGAATCCACCCCACGACAATAAAGAGTACCTCCAATAATAGTGTAAGGTTGGGATTGGAATCATATTTTTTGGCGCTGAGATCGTGAGATGTCAGGTCAAAAATATTGGGTCTGGAGATAAACAATGATATCTCCATACCATGGATCAACAGTGCTGATAAGGAACAAGGATTCATCCGCAATGGGTTCTTTCGCCACATATTTGGTATCAGCACGAGGGAAGTCACACATTAATTCCGCGAAAACCAAAGACTTCTTTGACTTGGCCTTTTCAAATTCCAAGTCAAATTCCTGTAGGATGAAAATCCATTTGGAATAATTTCCCCCTAGAAATTGTTTAGTCAAAATGTATTGCATAAGGTTACAATCAGAAATGATGGTGGTTTTGTGTAACAAAATGTAATGACGAAATCGTTGAACAACTTGTATTGCTGCCAAGGCCAACTTCTCCACATGTGAATATTTTAACTCAGTTGGAGTCAGAGTCCAGCTAAGATAATAGATCACATGTTCACTTTCGAATTCATCCTATTGAACTAAAACCATCCCAATGGTGGAATGGGAAGCGGCAAGGTACAAGAAGTAATCCTGGTTGTAGTTGGGAGGATGCAATAACGGCGCATGGGTCAATGCTTGTTTAAGTGCATTGAAAGATTTGTCAGCTATCTCATCCCAAAAGAATGGAGTGTTCTGTTTCAACAACCGAGTGAAACCTTTTGTAATCTCGACGTAGTTAGGAATGAAACGACGTAAAAAGTTTTATTTCCCTTGGAAACTCTGGAGTACGCGAAGAGTCGAAGGAGGTGATAACTTGACGATGGATTCGACCTTCGAAGGATCGACACGAATGCTGGCTTTGGATACAACAAATCCCAGTAAACGACCCCTTTCTATATAGAAAACACACTTGTGTGGATTCAACCTAATTTGATAATGCCTACATCACATAAAAATTGCTTGTGAATGAGTGAGATGGTCGGCTCTACGTAAAGAATGGGCAGGTAAATCATCGAGATAAGGCTGCACAATGTGCTTGATGTCATGAAATGCATAAGACATAGCTCTTTGAAAAGTTGCTCCGACGTTTTTCAATCCAAAAGGTAACTTGCAATAAGCAAATGTCCCCCATGGACAGATGAATGCCATTTTTGGTTGATCAGCAGGTAGAATGTTAATTTGATTGTCACCAAAAAGCCATCCATAAAGGAGAAAATTTCACTGCTGGCACAATCATCGATAATTTGATCGATATAGGGTGTTGGATAATTGTCCTTGGGACAAGCACGATTGATATCCCTATAGTCAATACATATTCTTATTGTCCCTTGTTTTTTAGTAACCAAAACAATATTTGATACCCAATCTGTTAAAGGAATTGGATAAATGAAACCACTTTAAGTAATTTCTCAACTTCTATTTTGATGGCAACAACCTTTCGTGGGTGTATCTGATGCAAACGTTGCCGG
This sequence comes from Pinus taeda, assembly GCA_000404065.3. NCBI lineage: Eukaryota > Viridiplantae > Streptophyta > Pinopsida > Pinales > Pinaceae > Pinus > Pinus taeda. The sequence goes on from APFE030999445.1 coordinate 7,356, forward strand.
ACGGGTTTAGCATCCGGGTAAGTTTTGATCTTATGAACAACAATTGAAGGATCAATTCCTGGAATTTCCTCATAGGACTAGGCGAACACGTCATGAAATTCTTGAAATAGGGCTTTATATGTTTTGACTTCAGTGTCCATACAAGAAGCACCTATGTGAATGTTTTCAACAATCCCAGGTTTGACTGAAATGTCGATAGGAACCATTCGAGAAATATTTGCTAAATTTTGTTTCGAATCAGGATGTTTCAATGGATTCTACGGTTCTTTGACATATTCAGCAGTAAAAATAGATGAAAAATCATTCTCAAAATGATCATTCTCAGGTAAAAACGAAGATCGATGATGAAGATATTCCCATGGTAACGCATCAATAGACAAAAGTTCTTGAATTTGCTCATCGCTGTGAACAGTTTCAGAAAAGGTCATTGAATCTGAGGTTGAGATTGAAAGTGATTCTCCATGGATCCATTCACTAGATCAGGATTGGTTGAACTTGAGTCGTAAAACAACTGTATAGCCTGATAAGCAACTTCAAAGGGACTCAAAGGCATGGCATCACCAAAAGAGTCCACCTCGGAATCGAATGGAACGATCCAAGGATCGTTGAGAACAATGGATTCTGACGGAATCATATGAACAGCCACGGAAGGAGACAACACGTTGGGAGGAGGAAATGAAAAAGTTCCGAGTAAACTAGAATCTTTAACTAATCCTACCCCAACATCCTTATAAGGGATAGCGGTTTTACCAACATGTTGACTACTCTCAGCAGAGGATGGGTCAGATGAAAAGTAAGTTGACTGATCTATTGTAACGATCTTTCCATTATGTGGAAACTTAATAAGCCGAAAGACCGATGAAACAACAACAATCATGGTGTAAGACCATCTACGACCCAAAAGAAGGTTGTAATTCAAAGGGGCATCAACAACCTCCACATCTAGATTAATAGTTTTTCCTTCAACCCCTATAGGTAAGTCGTGCAAAATGCCATAAGGATGAAACCCTCGGCCATAAAAGGCCTTCAGAATCGTCGAGGATTGATTATGTGTAGGAGAATCAAGGGTTTTCCAACACTGTATCGACATAATACACGTTGAAGCTCCCTCATCAATCACAGTCCTAAAGCAAGGTCTGTTTTTGACTAACACTGGAATCTGGAAATCCATTTGATGAGGTAAACGAGGTGTACTATTTTCTAAATCGAAGACTGTGAGGTTTCAGTCCTAAAGATCAACAACTCCTATAGCTGACAATAGCAATTTACGCTATGCTTGACAAGATTGTAGCACCTCCAAAGCCGACATTGCTGAAGGGGAAACAAATAAATCTTCAACAATGCTATAGTTCTGAGCAGCTCTCGCATGTGGATTGAAAGCTGACTTTCGAAGTATACCTTTAGTAGGCGGTTTGATTACTAAGTCTGGATTAGGTTTCTCGATCTGTAGTGGATCGGAACCAGATGGAGCTGAGGTTGATGGGTTAGAATTAGAAGATTCCACTTCCTTACCACCAATAGGACTCTTACTTCCATAATCTTGCGATCATGTCGCAATCCTTACATGGGACATCATCATTATGGGCTCTTCCGAGGCACTAGAGGAAGAACCTATCATCTTACTATCTTGACTCGGAAAAGGATCCTTCAAAACAACAGGTGTTTGAGAACCTTTAACAATTTTCGTAACCTCGGCACGATGTGGACAATCTCTTGTAAAATGCTCCTCATTGCAGATGAGACAAGGATAGCGAGGTTTACGTTTCTTCAGTAGATTCAGGTTTATCGGATTTCTCCTTCGAGTTTTGCTTATTCTTCTTCTTGCCTTTCTTCTTACCACCAGATTTTGATTTGGCCGTAGATGATTCTATGACATGGAAATCGGTAGAAATTTTAGTTGAAGACTCTCCCTTTGGGGAATCTTGTAAAGTTATAATAGGAGAAGAATTCTTGGAGGATTTCTTCTTACTTTTGGTATTAACAGTACCAATCATACCGTCAGCGGCATGAGACCCTGAGGGAGGTGCAGTTATTTGATTTTGTTTTGGAAGGTCAGGGATTTTCTCATATAAAGTACCTGATTGCGTATAAACTAAGTCAAGGTACTGAGCTTGACCAATTACTTGCTCTTCAGTAACTACTCCTGCCTTGGCTACATCTTCAGTTATTTTAGGTAATAACTATTTTACAAACCATTCTTCCAAAATTTGGTCCGGGATAAAAACTTTCACTAAACGACGTCGACGTCGCCATTCATGAATATGGTCTGAAATATATGTGGGCGTTGACTGTTTTAATGAAGTTAATAATTTCGTTCCATTGTCATATCGGACTGGCAGCTGAAAATGAGTAAGGAAGGAAGTGGCTAACTAACTAAAATTGTAAAAAGAGCCTCGTGGCAGCTCAATGTACCACTTGGCTATAAGGCCAATCGAAGTGCATTGAAAAAGACGAAGATGAATTGAATCATCTATAATGGAATTCGATGCACACTAGAGATGGTAAGTCATCACATGATTAGACGGATCTTCTCCTGACTTCCCCTCAAACTTTGGTATATCACTGGGCAACTTATTCGACATTGGCAGCCAAAACGGAAGATAATTAATGGGATCATTCGTAAGGTGCGACAAGTCAGGTAAATCCAAAGTTGCTATAAATGGTAACTGACGGTTCGGATCCTGAAAACTTTGAGTCATAAGACCAGCCCCAGGAGGAGGATATCCAGGATAACTTGGAGTCGGATTTGCATTTGGGATATTATATCCTCCTGGAAAACCAGGATTAACTGGACGATACTGGGGTTGTTGAGGTTGTTGATAAGTATACCCAAGGTACAGTTGATACTGATAAGCCGAGCTCTGCACAGTAGGACTGAATTGGTACTGTCCCTGGTACGGTTGATAAGTAAATCGGGGTTGACTTGTGACAACCGTACTAGGCCCAGGTTGTCCTATAGGCATTGAAACCAGAGTTTGGATTGTAGGTCTAGACTGAGGTAAAGAGGCCTGAGGAGTTGATACGGGAGCAGTAGAAACTGGAGCTTCTCATACTCCAGAAATAGGTGGGGTGGATTGAACAGAAGCCGCAGTAGTTGCAGCAGACGTTTGGGGCGGAGTTTGAGGTGAACTAGGCCTAGGATGATGAACTACCCTAGGTGTAGAAGTTTGAGTAGTAGGCTAGACAGGTTGTTGGGGTGAACCAGAAACCAAAGGCTGTCCATATTGAGATGACAATTGCACACTGGGTTGCGAAGTCTGTTGATCCCACACCACATTCATTCTGGGGTATGGACCCATAACAGGTTGAGCATATTGAGGACCAAAACTAGGTTGAGTGTAAGGTTGATAATTATACAGTACATTTCCTGGTCCTTGAACAAATGATTGACCTGAAGGTGGTTGGAAACCTTGAGGTTGGTATTTACCTTGAGGTTGGTACTGACCTTGCTGTTGGTATTGACCTTGAGGCTGGTATTGACCTTGAGGCACATATTGAAACTGAGGTTGACCTTAAGGTACATATTGGTATTGGGGTTGACCTTGAGGAAAATATTGTCCCGTAGGGATGTACTGTCCTTGAGGTTGCCCCCCAGGCAGTAATGCACTACCTTGAGGTTGCCCCCCACGCGGTATTTAAGTACCTTGCGGCTTCCCCCCAGGTGATATTGAACTACCTTGAGGTTGTGGGTTAGGAGTAGTACCAGACATCAAAAGAATCTCTTCGACACTTAATGGTTTAGTTCCGCTATTACCTAGAGATACTACATATTCGATGGGTTGAGGAGATGCTCCTGAAAATGTACCAGATAAAGACTGATACCCAGGAGGAACAGAAGGACTGCCATGTAAAAACGTTTCTGGTGTCTGAGAAAACAAGGATGACTGTCTCGACATATTCAAAGGAGGATAATAACCTCTGGGTGTTGGATAGAAAGGAAATCGAGGTGGTGAAGACGTGAGACCTAGATTTTCTAAAAAGTTGGTCAACGAAATATACCAAGCGTCACATCTAATGGGACTATAGAAAATGGATTCACGCTCCCTAAATTCAATAACAGGTTGATTTTCAGGGATGTTTATACCTTCTTCCGGACTTACCAGTTCTTCTATGGAAATGAGTCCAGAAGGAAGATTCTGGGTAATGATACTTTCTACCCTGGGTGAACTAGGACCACTAGAAACAGAAGAAGCAAATCCTGAAGATGGAGTAGCAGCAGGTTCAGTTTTAGGTTCGGAGATTTTAGGTTTTTCGGCTAATGAACTAGTAGGAGTAATACTACCGGTAACTTCGTAAAATGAAATCGGTTCAGGAATATGTTCTGTTGCTTGAACTAGATAATCAGGATGTATGATTAACGAAGACTCTCCAGCCTCTGGTGACCCAACTCTATTTTCACTAGGTGTGGTAAGAGCTTGCAGCCTTCAAGTTGACTTGGTGTAAATTCGGGAGGCTGCCCCCGAAGTCGACGGGATTGTCTCGGTAATTCAACCACGATTAATTATTTAATTACTTCACACGAAAACAAAGAAAATCTCAAGAAAACCACCTAAAGTCTCTAAAGAACCAAACAATTTGAAGCACACACCTAATAAATCTAGGAGATCAAACTACACACAAATAGTATCTTTCTGTATCAAAAACACTAGTTGGTGATGAAATCCAACATCGCAGAATTCAATATAGAAATGGCAGTTGGAACAGTTATCCCGACAACCTACTTAATGAAACATAATGGCACAAGTTTCTCCACTATAACCGTCTCGAGTGAAGATAACCCCCAAGAGAGTCAAAGTGAGTCTAGTCGACATTTGCTCCAGGTACAGTGGGATCTTCCCTCCACCGTCACCTAGGAGAGAATCCTAACGATTATGGCCACTAAGGTTACCAATGGAAACAAATATACCTGGGGGAACAGTCTACAATCTTATACGCATGCAAGGGCAGAGTAACAAGCTCAATCCCCTTGAAGGCTCCTTGACATAATCCAAGGTTTACCAATAAGTGACCCCAGGCTCCTCGACAATGGTCAATCCGAGGTTTACCATTTTTAATACGTGAATATCTTCTATCGTTCCCAATGAGGAAGGATTGATTCCCACACTGGTTCAGATATGATCTCGTGCTTCTCCTTTAAGAGGAGCTTTCTCAGAGCATAGATGTAACAATTGGAATTTTTCCCTACCGCAAGATCGACTACTTGTTTGTTTAAACTATCATGGAGAGTTAATTACTCCCTACTCCAAGATACTAGCCTAAGCTATGTTGGTGAAAAGAGCCCTAGAAAATAAAAAGATTGCTAGATGGATTTTAATTAAGCATTAATTTTATTGGTTGTTTCTTAAGTCAATGGGTGCGGAGATGAAACTTTATGGTGTGAAGACTCGACTCCAAAACACTAAAAAATGCACCTAAGATGACAAACAATTCCTTTTACTTTTCAATGAATTTCTAGCTAAGGAAGAGTTGAAAATGCCATGCTTTGGCAAATCAAATCTTTCTCTTCACATACAACTGAAAGGAAAAACGTTTTGTCTTTTTCAAAGAACTTTAAAAACGAGACTACTAATCACGCTCACAGAAAATCCCTTTGCTTTTCCAACAATCAAAAACTACAAGAACAAACAATTCTTTTAAAAGAGCTTTTAAGATTTCTAGAAAAACTCGAAAAACTATTGAAAACAAATTTTTCAACAAGCTTCTATAATTTCTATGAAAAAACTAAAAACTATAATCTAATCTTGAGATCTAAACGAAAATGGATTGAAAAGAAACTTGAAATGTTTTTTAAGGATGCTTAACTTAGTTTTTCAGCTAACTAAGGATCAATTTGTTCAGCTCAACAAACTAATCACAAGCACCCAATTATGTTTTAATAGAAAATGAAATTCAAAGCTTTCAATCAAGTTTAATCAAAGTTTTGCAAAAGAGAAAAATGGGATCTAGCTCTCTTCAAGGATTTTCATAAACTAGTCAAACTCAGCAAGAAGACCAGAGACACCAGGGTGATCTAAGGCTCTAAAGCTTTTGATCTCTGAGCTATTACGAAGACCAAGAAAAAATCAATCCAACAGGCAAAACTTCTAGAAAATCACTTCAAACGAGAATGCCAATGAAAACTAACTCACAAGGAACTTTTGTCAAGACAAGTGCAGATCTGGGCATAAACTAACAGCTATGGACAAAAACTAAACCTAACTGGGTAGATGGATCTTAGGTTTTTCAAACTTTTGACACGGTCCACATGCTCCCAGTAGAACCAGGTGTGGTACCGCTCTGTGTTATACTATAATAGTGTAGACAGGTCTGCACTGTACCTAACGCAGAAGGTGCAGTCCTCTTCCAAAAATCCAAAAAATAAAAATCAAACCAAGATCTAACAAGTACCCAATCCCACACACATCAAGGCAAAATCAGAAACGAAAACTCAAGTTTCTCAAGTCAAAGCAAAGACAAATCAAAAACCAAAACCAAACCAGTCCCTAGCGGAGTCGCCAATTTGTTGGCCAGATAAATCGTTCTTGCGGACAAGACTGATCTCCCTAGTATCGAATGATATCTAGCAACAAGCAACACAAGCAAATCTACTTTTCTCTAAACATGTTTCAATCCATAAATGAAAACTAAGAGGTGTAATAGACCCTACCTCGGTCCAACACTTGTTTGTGGCAGCTTTGTTTCAATAGCTTCAAGTAATTCCCTTTTAATAACCTACATACACAAACAAACACACATCAAAGAAAACCCGCATAGATACTATAATAAAACATGTTCATTATGAAGATCAAGGAGCTCATAAAATAAACCATTAGAGACAGTTCATTGAGAAAAAAAAACTTGATTGTATTAACTTTATGAATAAAAGAACATTACAACTTTGCCTTGATGTTGCACAAGCTCTTTCCAGGGTCTAGTAGGAGTCTCCTCTACTTGACAAGCCTCACTCACTTCCCAAATGAAATGAAAGGTATGTGATCTCTCCTCTCACAAGCTCAAAAAGAAGTCTAATTTCCAGCAGCATTTACCCCTCAAGAATCATTCAGCTTTCAACCTCTCCTACAACTAGCCCAATGCCTGAATTTATAGTGCAAATGGACGAAGTTGCAGGTCCACCATTGAAGGGATAAGTTCCTCCTTTAATGGGATAAGCACCTCATATCATGGAGTTAGCTCCCTTAGTTATGGAATGGATGAACCAAGGTGGAGCGGACTTGCCAGCATAATATTCCTTCTAGAAGCATCCAGAAGTGATCCAAGGTGAGTTTTTAAGAGCGAACTCACGCCTTTTTAACTTTTACAGGGGTTCGCACCCATCACTTATCAGATAGAGCAGTCAGACTCACAGGGGACATGACTGTTGGCTGTGGCATCGCAGGAAATGCTAGGAGAAAGTGCGAAACCAGGATTTAAGATATTTTTAAGGTCTTTCTCCCATTTTCAAGGCTTGCATGAAGAGCTGAGGCTTAAGACTTGCAAAGGAGGTATGTATGAGTGGTGATGGACTCAAACAAGCTATAGAAAGTCAGGGTGACAATTTTTTGTGTAATAGTAAATTATGAAGATGCATTCAATACATAGAAATACTATGTAGGACTGATGGAACTAGAATTAATGTCCCCCATAGTCAACCACTTATGAGACCAATTTTACAATTTGCGCTCAAATTTTTCGATCAACCAACACCAATATTTAATTCCATAATTGTTTGGTTTTATGTGGAAACTAAGGTACCTGAAGATTCAAAGATCTTAGATACAATGGTTGGATTCGTTGATGCATCAATGAATAATGATTTTGAATTACTCATGCTAAGACTAGATGTGAGACCAAAAGAGTGAATAATCTGGTGCATGTATTTCCATTCAATAATTGATGCCCTCCCAAGTATTAGAACATCATCCAAAAATATAAAGAGTGAAATGGAGATGTTTTTGTGATCCAGAGCCTTGAGAAGTAACCTTGTTATGTGCGATGGAAATAAACCAACTTATACCATCTATAAAAAGTAAAAATAACAAAGGAGATAAATAACAACCCTACTTCAACACCCTAGAGGCCCTAAAAATTTACAAGGCACCCCTTTAATCAAAATCACAAAATTAACAAAGGTGATACATGCCATAATCCAATCCACCACCTCCATGGAGAAACCAACCTTGTGTAATACCAATCTCAAGAAACACCAATCAACACAATCATATGCCTTGTACAAATATAATTTGAATAATAATGCATCCTTATTTCTTACCTTAATAGAGTGTATACATTCTTGTGCAATAACCACAACATCCATAATTTGTCTATGTTGTAGAAACCCGAACGGTTCAAGAGATATATGTTTTGATAGATGATCCTTAATCATTTAGAAAATATCTTTGAAACCATTTTAAAAACAATATTGCACAAAGATATAGGCCTATAATCCATAAAATGTTTAGCCTTAGATACTTTAGAGATCAAATAAATAAAAGTGGAGTTGAGGGAACCAAAAATATTATATTTGACTTGTGATTCTTTAGGAGGTAGCAAAAGGTCCCCACCCATGAGATCCATAAAATGTACAAATATCTCGACGAGAAAACCATTGGTTTGAGAGTTTTTTCTTTGGAAAAATATTTCAAGATAGATATCAATTAATCTAAGGAGATTGGCTTCCATATAATTGATTTATCCTTCATGTTGAACATATTTGAATATGCATCGATGATCCACAACTAACTGTCGAGGTCGACTCCATCTCTAGCCCAATATAGTTTCCCAAAATGACTAATAGTTGCCTCGTGAAGCTCCTTCAATGAATAAATATTTTGATCTGTCTCATCCTCCAATTTCCATAAAGTATTTTCATGTTTCTTTTGTGAGGAAAATGTGTGAAAAAATTTAGTATTTTTATCCCCTACTTCAACCCATATGGCATGACTCTTAAGCCTCCATTCCTCTTCTTGATGATTTAGAATAGATCACTTCCTCCTTTCCAGGTTCAATGATTCTTTGTTTTAAAGATTTAGAAAATAAATCCACCTTATTAGGATCAACAATCAGCACAAGTTCTTGTTCAATCTCTAATAATTCTTTAATATAAATTACTTTTTCCCCTAACCCAGTGCCACACCACCTTTTTGAGTTCAGAAAGTTTCTAATAAACCTCCTCCATATGAGAAATCTCCTTATGATCAACTAATTTTAACGAGAAAGATCGAACTATAAATATTTTAACCAAATATGATTAAATTTAGATGGAATACCCTTCCTATAGGAATATCGAAGAATGATTTGACAAATTCCATGGAGAGATCCATGAATGCATCAATCTTCGGTCTACTAGCAAATTATCATGTGCCCAGAGGGATCAAATCTCTTAAAGTAGATGCAAATCTCTTTTTTGATTGCAAAAATTGAGGAAATGTTTGCATCTCGATAGATATGATCCCTCTCGGTGCTTGATAGATCCAGAATATATATTTCTTCTTCATGCCTCTAAATAGGCATAATACATAGATCGAGAGTTAAAATATATAAAATGTTTGCATCTCGATTGATTTGATCCCTCTCGGTGCTTAATAGATCCATAATATATATTTCTTCTTCACTCTTTTAAATAGGATATATTACATAGATCCAAAGTTTACATATATATATATATATAAGCTAGAGGAATCAACAACTAGTTTAGTCTCATACTTGCATGACACAGGGTCGATTTTGACTGCTACCGCTATACTTTTGGGGGCCTATGACTTGTCCTCCTCTCTGAAGACCAAGAAAAAACTAGGGGATTGAACCTTGGATCTCTTGGTTTCCACAATTTCACATCACTTTGACCACCAAATGAGCCACCTCCTTGGACAGTTATTAATTTTTCAATTTAGTTTATTTATTTTTATTTTTATTTTTGTATAATTTGACCCAGTCAAAATGTTTACATAAAAAGGCATTACATCACCTCTTCCAAGTTGGGATAAAGAGTGTCTATGGGTGCAATTATCAATAATTATTAAGTGGATTATGGGAATTTAGTCTCCACAAATATTATAGAATATTCTTAGTAAAGGTTGAGATTTATATCCAAAGTACTTATGTCAGTTAACTTTTCAGGATTGAGATTGAGATTCTTTTATTTAGTAATAATATGTAAAAGTACATTCTCCTAATGCATTTAGTCAAATAATGCACAACATCTCCCCAATACTCTTTGAGGAGATCAACGGAGATGACACTATTTTCATGATGAACAATGTTTTTTGTGCATCTTGGAATTCTCATGGGAATCCTTGTCATTCATTCTGTAGACTCAGTCTTTGTTTCAAATATAATAATACAACTTAAAATAATTCAATTTCAAGTGTTACGAATATTTAATTCTTCCTCATAGTAATTTCAAAAGATGGAGTCCCATTTAATAGATATTAGAGATGTTTGTATACCTTGTGTCACATTGTGAGAAGGGTCATTCCTACACCATCCGTGAGCGGGACTTCATCCTTGGGCTCTAAAGGATACTTGTTGACCCTAAACATAAGGTTTTCTTTGGAATTGAATATCGTAAAACCATCGTATATGTACACAAGATATTGCATCCATACTATAAGAGATGTGGTAGAGACCCTAGAGAGCTTATCATTGATTGCAACATACCTGACGAACTCTAGATTTTGTGGATGGATCTTGGCAAACATTGTTCTTAAGATATGAGATAAGGGAGGCCAAGGATGCAAAATAATAATAATCAAGAGATTCATCGCCATGTAGTGACAAAAAATGGAGAGTTATCACCACCATGCGCTAACTAGTACATGGTGAGAGGAAGGGAGAACATTTTTTTTATGAAATTGAAAATGAGGAGTGAAATGCACAAGCCATGTTTAATAAAATCCCTTGCAAATTGTAAAAAAATAGCAAATAATTGTATTATCAAAAAGAAGAGGGGGGAAATGCACAAGATTATGGTGAGAGATAAATCTCAACCATTTATTCTTGTATATGCCTAAGAATATTCACTGAACGTTAAATCTAAACCCTACAACTACTTTTTTCGTAATAGACCACGCCTATCAATGTAATTAATTAGAAATTATAAAGCAATATCAATCTTAAAAAAATAAACTTTAGTAATTTTATTTGATACAATCCATACATTCTTAACTAATAATAAAATATTTATTATTTTCATAATTTGTATTTTTTTTTTCTGAGATAGACTAATAGGGGGATTTGAAGCAATGATCTATGGCAAGAAATGTATTAACAATGCACTCATTCACTAACAATTCAAAACTATTTAAGCTTCATAATTTTCTATTTTAACATAAATGGAAATTAAATTTAATAAATATCACATAATAATAAAAAAAAACTAGAGTAAACACTGATATTAAATACAGTTTATTTTGAATTATAAAAAATAATATATATAAAAAGAAAATAACCACATTAATTTTGTTGAATGCAATCTATCCATATTTAACTAACAATAAAATATTTAAATTTTCTGTAATTTATATTCAAAAATAAAATATTTAAACTTTCCATAATTTATATTTAAAAATAAATCCATGATGATGATGATTAACGTCTAGGTCTCTCACACCTTAAGAATAAGAAGAATCTAATTGTAACTCTTTAGAATCTGATTTCTATGCTCTAAAAGAAGGGAAAAGTGCACACCAAGATCACTATAGTTGGGTTGAATTAACAAATGATGATGATTAACAGATGTTAGGGAAATGAGAGTCAGCGTGAGTAAGGGCAGGACAATCTAAAAGAAAGTGCTTTTCATCCTCCACCCTCTTAATATCGCAAAGCTAACAAATTTGATCATCCCAAGGGGTCTTGGGAGTAGACTAGGGAAATGAGAGTCAGCCTGAGTAAGGGCAGGACAACCTAAAAGAAAGTTCTTTTCATCCTCCACCCTCTTAGTATCACAAAGCTTACAAATTTGATCATCCCAAGGGGTCTTGGGAGTAGACCACTGTCTAGTTTCACTCTGAAGCTCACGAGAATTAGTTCTAACCTTAGCGATGTTCATCTTTTTCTTCAAGCTAGTCAAAAGAGAAAGATAATTATGGTTCTCAAGGGTGGGGTCGATCAACTCCTTATAATATCTTAGCTTATTTTTACCTTATGTTACATTATATAAAATATTACATTATATAGTTATCATATAATGATACATAAATTAATTGAATATTATAAAACAATATTATAAAATAATTATATTAATTCTATTTAATTCAATTCATTTATTCTTAATTAATGATTTTTTAAAAATTATATTAGTTTATTAATGCAATTCATTCTTTTCAATTCAGAATCAATTTAAACTAGATTAAATTTACATTTTCAACATAATTATACTTAAAAATTAAACTCAAAACTAATAGTATATATAAATTCACTGGAAATAAATCAATATTATCTTTAACAAGAGCGTGTGGTGAAAATGTCACTCCTATTTGTTTTTGGACATTGGTTCCATGTAGCATTTGTTTAATAGAGCAACACAACAAAATTTAATACTAAAAATACATAGAGTATTTAATACTAAAAGTACATGGAACTTGATGTGAAGCCAAATACATTGAACTTATCCAATTTGTTTGTTTCTTTTATGAGTTTAAGTTTGAGTTTTTGCCAATTTGAAGTTAAATAGCATAACTATTACAAGTACAACCTCTAAAATACCCTTATAAATAAGCTAGGAAAGACATAAGTTTATGCAAACACTTATAGTTGATTTTTACAGGTTATATGAAACATTTTTCATATTTACATGTGATACATATATGGGTTGGAACCTTAAGCTACAAGTGAATTAGATTTTTGGAATAATCATTTATGTTCATATAAATATATATGTAACTATAATATATATATGAAATTATTAATTTTTTATATATTTAATAAAATAAAAAATATATATATTTATAAATAGCCAAAAATATAAATCAAAATACTACAAAATAATTATTTCTTAACTAATAAACTCATATAATTTAATTGATCCATGATATTAGATTTTGCCTTCAATAAAACTATGCATAAATATAAAATGATTTGTGTAATTAAAACTCATGCTAAACATCATAAGTTATATTAGCCAATAATATGGTGACAAGTATAAGTAAATTGTGGTTTACTATTCTCCGTGTGAATATAACCATTCAACCTACTCAATTGATATCTAAATATTTAATCTAATTATTATAAAGTGAAATGCTTCCATCCACCAAATTTGATATTTATTAATAATAGTATATAAAATTATTATAATAATTTAAATTACGAATATACTAATATAATAATAATATTACCCAAAAAAAAAAATGTAAAAAAAAAATTATATAACAATAATTTATAATAATTTGTACTTATAAATATGATACAAAACACTGAACATCTGCAAAAAAACACAGTAATAATAATGAAATATTTGATGAAAACAAAACAAAAAACTAATTTTACATACAACATTGATGAATGGTGGTAAAAAGAAGATTTAAAAAAAAAATAGAAATTATTATAAACATACTTAAAAATGGATAATTAAAAATATATCAATGATATAAAAAACAAAATTCTCCTCATAAATAAACTCCTTTAAAAAATATCTTAAAGTTAAAAATGGACTTGGTGTCTACATACTTATGGAATAATGAAATAAAAATAGTTACAGAGAAATAGTGATGCCAGAAAAATAAGACAACAAAATTTCAGCGGAAGAAGCTTTAATAATTTTGGATAATTTTTTACAAGAAAAACTTTGATCACTTAATGTGTAATTTTGTTAATTTGTTATATTAAAGTTGCATTTTAAAAATAGTTTAATCACTTAATGTTTATTTTTACTAATTCATTATATTGAAATTATATTTCATATACTAAAATATAATGAAATATGAATCACTAATTTCTAGTTAAAAGGTTTTAAGAAAATTTAGGAAATTTAAATTAATTATTAATAATTGAAAAATGTTCATTATAATAATTGAAACAATAATATTAAGTTAATACATATCAAAGATTGAAACTTCAACTAAAAATATTTTGAACTTCAAACCAAAAGGTAGTGTCCTGAAGTACGGAAAAAAGTGGCTTTGCCCAAGACCCTGCAATAACCTCAAATAAAGGTTTTGGAAAATACCAGCAAAAAAAATAGCCAGGGCTTCATGGATTACAAGGTGAAGGAAAAACTAGTATAAACCGACTTTGAAATAGTATAAAAGGCTTTCCATATGTAAGTATATATATAGAAAAGAAAGATTGTAAATATTTTTTTGCAGTGTTATTTAATTTTTTGGGTCTATTTTGACAACATTTTTGAATAGGGAGAATGGTGTGTTTTTTAAGGCTAACTCATGCTTTATTTCCAGGAAGCTTTTCTTGTAATATTCATTTAGTCGCAGCTGACAGTCATTGCATGTAAACAATTATCAGAACTACAAAATAATGCAGATACTAAATCACATTTTCTTCCTATGTCATTTGATATGAAAAAAACACCACAGTACAACAATTTATCAAATTTGTGGTTTGAATTCAGGAAAAGTTTGCAAGAAGATTTGACTCACAGTTGCTGCATTATTTGAAGTTTCTCTATCTTTAATGCTTAGTTCAAATTGTCTATGGTTTTGGTGGCATGTAACTACAACAACAACAATGGAGCCAACAAGATATGTCTTTGTTGATTGAGTGAGTTTTTGTATTGTAGTGTTTAGAGCAAGCTTTTTATTATTGCAAATTTGAGGTATTATTTCCACATTACATTTTTCATGGAAAACTATACAACTTTTTGCATCGCCTCTTTCTTAAATTCCTTTGTTTTTTACTGAAATTGTCCAGGAATTTGTTTATAAGGTTTTTGCTTACATTTATAGTTAGTTGACATGTTTTGTCAACAAGATTTGCATGTATAAGTTATGCCTTGAACTTCTATTTTGTCCTTGGCCATAAGCACATCACCTTCAAAGAGATTTGTAAGCTAATAAATCAAATATTGACATTGATGTAATATGTTCCACATATTTCTGAAATCCAAAGTACATTGTTGTATAGTATTTTGAGCTACAAGATTGGAGCAATTAAGCAGGTTTTGAATATTTTGTATGATTATATATATAGTTATAATATATTTTATATAAATGATATAATTTATATATAGATATATAATATTATAGATTATAGATATATTATATATATATACAAAGCATGTGGAAGATTTGTGTGATAGTCAATATGCACAATGGGCATGGAGTTAGAAATAATTGCAATCAGCCCAAAGCAAGAGTCCTTGTTGGTGTAGTTGGTGCAATATTGCTGGTTGTTCAAAGGTTTTGTTGTCAAAGTGTTGTTACAATTTAGCCTAATTTGATTCTATGTTTGTTATAGTGCATAATGAATAAAAAAATGTAGTAATGAGAGACAATGTTGTTGGATAGTTCATAGCAGTGGACTTCATTTGGGAAGTAATACTATACCATTTGTATTCATATTGGTGGATATATATAATGAGTAAAAAATGACACAATATATTGAGCATATATTAGGGGTAAATGTATTTTATATTGGTAAGTATAAAAAATGCAGCTCAAAGTTAATGAAAATATATAAAGGGATATAAAAAATGTTAATGAAAAAAAAGATACCTACAATATCTAGTGAAGGTAGGGGTTTTTTAAATTGAGAAGTTGTATTAGGTTCGTATTGGTAGGGGGCTAAATAATGTGATTTTTAGAGGTATTTTTCAATATGTAATCAAATTAGAGGTATTGTTTAGTATGTCATGAACCCACTTGATATTTCACATGTTCATTTAGTGAAGGGAGTGATTAAGAGAGAACAATTATAGTTTGATCTAGTGTGAATTTAACTATGAATATAGTAAAAAATGAATAGTTAACTCAAAAATTATATGAATTTTAAGAGAGTGGTCTAGAAAATTATTTAGACAAAGGAGCTTTAGAAAAAGAGACTAGAGCAAAAACAATTGCATGATAGACATTGTAGTTATAGAATCAATTACTTTTACCTCTTTAGATTTATGTGGTATTAAAAAACTTTTTCGAGTTTGTTTTAGAATTCTTATGGATAAAAAGAATTGTGATTCAAAATTCATGTGTGTTCTATTCATACATACAAAGCCAATGAATAAAATGTAAAGAGATTAAAATTGTTGTTAAGAACACAATACAATTTAAATTAGAGTACAACGATCGACTTTTGTACCTGTTGCACTCCTTCAAAATTCATGCACTAAAGGTTCTCTTTGTATTATTGTGACAAAATCCCTAATGTGCCCATGTATTTCATAAGCTAGGAAGATTAACCTCAAATGGACTATTGTTGATTCTAGAAGTATGAATCATGGTGTGATATAGGAGAAAACGTGTTCTTAGCATAGTGTGTCCTATGCCATCAGTAATGCAATGACAATTATCAAAGCACAATATGACACTAATTACTCGTGCACTTTTATTATTTTGTTTTCTTTTCGAACCATATTTTATGAATGATATTGAAAATTGTTTTTGTCGTTTGAGTGGAGATATCAATTGAGCATAGAGTAATTTGGCAAATTGTCTAAATGTACATTGCCAATAGGTTTTTTTTTGAACAATTGTGCAAATTTGCGATGAGGTTGTCATGTCTAATTCAACTTATAGAGTTTACTATATTTGGATTAAGTCCAGGTTCTTGCACTTCTTGTAAACTTACAAGACATGAGTACGAGAAAAAAAAGCCATGTTTACTTGCCATTCATGTATCGGTATATTTGATATTCTAGTTATCAAAGGTTTTGAAGATAGCTATTGTTGTAACTGACTTGATATTTGTATGTCATGTCAAGCTTATGGTAGATGTATTGTAAGTGCAATAGCATGATGATCTGTCCAATAATCATCAAAAGTATTGCATGAAAGACTACTAATTGGAAGGTTAACAGTGATTAAGAATTGAGTCATCATCAGCCATTGATGTATTTATATGCAATTTGAAATTGTTTCTTTGCATAAATTGAGATAAGTTGTTTGTGCATAGTTATTTTGTAACATGTCCAGGTTGAAGTCACTTACAATTGCAATTTGTTGTTTATCCGACACATGAACCAAGATGTCTTTGATGCAATCAATGATCTCTTTAATTGATGTGTTTGGTGCACAATAGACCTTTGCAATTGTGATAACATGTACTTGGATATGAAAAGTAATGACAATTGATTCAATGTTGTTTGCCTTATAGCAGAAATGCTTCTTAATTACACCGATAGGCGTTCTCCCTATCAGAATCGGCAAGTTAATCATTTTCTTAATTAATCTTTTTTATCGGATGGCCTGAATTGAAAGATGCCAGTATATTCTTGTATTCATCACTAAATCAATGAATGAAATTTGCAACAGTAACTTTCTTGCATGTCTAGAACATATGTTTAAACCATACTTAAATTAATTTTTTACAAAGCATGATTAAAAATTTACTATGCCTCTCGTTGATAACCATGTATGTAGGATTAAGAAAAAATGAAATAAAAAAATTAGTGTCGAACACCCGTCTTTCACAGTGCCTTTGAAAGTGGTCTCTTTGCATTTTGAAACGTATGAATGGTTGAAGCATAAGGACACATTTTGATCCATTACAATGACAGTTGAACCATTTATGCCTGACAATCATCCATAACAATGACAATGAGATATATAGGCATAAATTTGAGTAATAAGGACACGTTTCATGCATTACAATGATGGTTGAAGCATTTGTCCCGACAATCATCAATAACGAGGACAATGAGGTATGTAGGCATTGATCCATGAAACATTTCTTTAATTCAGTTAAGTACAGTCGAAATATGAAACGTTTTGCCTATTCGTATTCTCCTCCACTAGGGGTTTTGAGTTGTTAGTTACATTAAAAAAGTTCAAACCTCATAGTATGGCCCATTCCATATATTATAATCAAATGCTCCATGGATGCATGCATTTCTTTGTTAGCACTTAAGGTTGTTGGAATTGTTGAAGGATAACTGGAATGTTGGCTTCGCTCGGCTTCTATCTAGTAAAAAGGGTGGAAAATCTCATTACGTTTTTAATTGTTTCGAAGCTCTTGTGGCTATCTCTGATAATTTGGTGTAGTTCGTGTCTGATTGAATTATTCCCTACTGTTTTTTTAGGTTTCAGCATTGGAGAAACACTTTCTTTGTGATTGTCAAAAGCTCTGTGGATACATGCGTTTCTTTGTTAGCACTTAAGGTTGTTGGAATTGTTGAAGGATAATTGGAATGTTGGCTTCTCTTAGCTCTTATCTGGTAAAAAAGGTGGCAAATATCATTGCGTTTGAAATTGTTTCCAAGCTCTAGCAGCTATCTTTGATAATTTGGTGTAGTCCATGTCTGATTGAATTATTCCCTACTATTTTTTTAGGTTTCAGCATTGGAGAAACACTTTCTCAGTGATTGAGTTTTTAATTGTTTGCATGCTCTCGCCGCTGTGTTTAATAATTTGGTGTAGTTCGTGTGTGATACAATTATTCCTTACTATTTTTTCAGGTTTCCAAGGCGTTCAGAAATCGATCTTACAGGTATGTATAGTTTTTCTTTCCGCGATTTTTTTCCACTTAAAACCACTTCAAATCTTTACAAAACCACTTCACAACCTTTAGAAAACCTTAAATCACACATATATAAGCTTCCCCTTACAAAACCTTTGGTTACATATGTTTTTAACACATAAATCTCTTATCGGCGCATATTTGCTTATAAACCATTTACAAAGGAAAATGCCCACATAAACATACCTTTCCGCCCTTCCGTACAGCCTTGTCACATTTCCCAAGGTTTAACCTCGTCGCAATCGACCATCGGTCCTTCCATGATGATACGTATATATATGTATCTTCATCGCCCCTCCTACTTCAATATGCGATATCAGAGCGTTAACATATGTTTCAGCATTAAACCACTTTAACGGAAATATATGGATTACACACGAAACCCGCTCTAAATCATATATATAGAGGATCTCAAATTTTATAGATTCGCCAATATACACCCATCAGTTCCGAGTCTCCAAGCCTTTCCATTGCACACTCCGATCTGCGCTTCCTCCGATTGTGATTTGTGATCAGATCTTGACCGTCGATCCGATTCGCGATCCAACGCTTCAGATTAAGTCGCGCGATCGCATATCGCTCAAGCTCAATGCCAGACTCCTTGTGCTTCCATACGCTGATTCGATATCTTTACGGACCCAATAGGGATATAAACCATTCCCTATAATATTTCAAGTCCGATAGCTGATTCCTACAATGTTTTTCACCATTTGTTTTTGTAATTGGTTTTTCCACTTGTGGGAGTTAAACTATATAATGAGCCCGCCGATGCGATATTTCGCCTTCTCGATTCGATCTGCGATCCGATGGTTCAGATTAACTCGCGCGATCACATATCGCTAAACGTCAATGCCAGAATCCTTTCGCTTCCATGCGCCCATTTGATATCTTTATGGACCCCATAAGGATATAAACCATTCCCTATAATATTTCAAGTCTAGCACTTAGTTATGATTGTGGTTTTCACCATTTCTTAGTGTAATTGGGTTTTCTGCTTGTGGGGCTTAAACTGTATAATGACCCCGCCGATGTGATATTTCACCTTCCCGATTTGATCTCAGCCGTTGATATTCCTAGATCTAACGGTTCCTGAGCATCAATCTTTTCTCCTCCACTCGTTCCTTTTACTTAGAATTTATTTTAAGTCTTCATTTTTGCTCTTCTTTAAAGGTTTCGTCCCGCTGTTATTTTTCCGCGCACTCTTCCTCCTGAGCTTTGATTGTTCCTTCTAATGGATTCAACAACCCATCTCGATCCTCCTCTTTATGTATTCTCTATGTGATTTCTGCACTTCACCTGCATATATAATAAATATATATATATATATATATATATATATACAGAATGATATAGTTCACTCATCTTCCACCATTCGATGCTTACACTTATTCAATTTGGGATTAAATCTATCGACATATATATAAATCAATACATAATTACAAAGTAAGTGTAAGAAATGCAAATTCTGTGTGACACTTTATAAGTATTTCATCATTACTTATGTTTCTTGCATTTATAGACAAATTATTAGTTTGGAAATCATAAGGTTGAACAATCTCAACTCTTGCTTCACGTTTCCCGAGGTTTAACCTCATCACAATCGACCATCGATCCTTCCATGGTCATACATATATATATGTATCTTCATCGCCCCTTCCGCTCCGATATACGATATCGGAGCATTAACGTATTTTTTAGCATTAAACCACTTTAACAGAAACATATGGATTACACAGGAAACCTGCTCCGTATCATGTATATAGCGGATCTCAAGATTTATAGATTTGCCACTATACGCCCATCGGTTCTGGGTCTCCAAGCCTTTCCATAGCGCACTTCGATCTGCGCTTTCTCTGATTGCAATTTTCAATTAGATCTTGACCATTGATCTGATCCGTGATCCAACGCTTGAGATTAAGTCATGCGATCACATATCGCTCAAGCTCAATGCCAGACTCCTTCCGCTTCCATACGCCGATTCGATATCTTTACAGACCCGATAGGGATATAAACCATTCCCTATAATATTTCAAGGATGCGATATTTCGCCTTCCTGGTTCGATCTATGATCTGACGATTCAAATTAACTCACGCGATCGCATATTGCTCAACCTCAATTCCAGACTCCTTCTGCTTCCATGTGCTAATCCGATATCTTTATGGACCCCAGAATGATATAGTTTGCTCATCTTCCACCATTTGATGCTTACACTTATTCAATTTGGGATTAAATCTATGGAAATATATATAAATCAATACATAATTACAAAGTAAGTATAAGCAATGCAATTTCTCTGTGACACTTTATAAGTATTTCATCATTACTTATGTTTCCTACATTTATACACAAATTATTAGTTTGGAAATCATAAGGTTCAAAAGTCTCAACTGTTGCTTCACATATCAGCTCTTTAAACTGAACTTCATATCCTTCTTGCACAACAACTTGTTCCTGTGTTGTCACAGTTTCAAATATCAATGTATTATCAAATTCTTTCTGCAGCAATAAATCACTGCATCTCTCATTTAACAGACATTCTCCATCCTCCTTTACTTCATAGTTTTTTATCTTCTGAAAGACACTTCTCCATACTTCTGACAACTTCAAAATATTGGTCATCCTCTGTAAAACACTCCTCTGTTACTGTTCCTTCTCCCAAGGTTAAATCGTCTTCATAGGTTCCTTCCTTCTTAACATCTTTCAGTAGATTTCCTTCCTTCTTAGTGACTATCTCAACAGCTTCCATGGCTATTTGCACCGTGTCTATCATCATGGTGGATTCATGATCCTTTGCTATGTTTTCAGTTAACATAGTCTCAACAAAATGGAAAATTGTGTGTGGTAAATTATGTATTTATGTTACTTTTAATTTTATTCAACATTAAATTGTTTTGTTGATATCAAATGCTTTGTTTTTACTATTAAGTGATTTCACTATTTCATCATGGATCCTTTGGAGTTCTCTTCCACTCCAAGTTCTTGAACTTGTATTACTGTGGCTCCCTTTATTGGTTGTGATAAAGTTTAGCACTGTATGTAAAAGATGGAAGAATGCTTTGCAGGAACCTTCTTTCTTTTTACGTTGCAAGAATGTCTCCACTAACCAATTTGGATTTCTCATTTGTTTCCTCAATAGTGAAGACAATTGTTTTGCTGCCCAATACCTTAATCAGAATGGCCACATATATCAATTTCATTTGGGATTCATAGATTCAAGATACATAGTAGAGTGTGTTGTTGGACCAATGGTGGTTTTATCCTTACCAACATAATGCTCCCAAACACATAGCTATTTTGTAGTGAATCCATTTACAAAGACATTTAAAAACATAGGGCCGGTACGAATTGGAGACTTGGGGTTCTTTTCATTATTGGAAAATGTAAGTAGTGGAAAATATGAATGGGTCATTCTAAAACATATCTATGACGGAATGCAGTTTGAATTTTATGTTTGTAGTAGTCTTGATAAAATATGGCAAAGGGCTGCTGTTCCATTTGGTGGCACTTCACCCCCCAAGAATGTAGTGTTTTACAAAAGTAAATTGTTTTAGCTATATCTCGACAAGGAGTATGAAGATTATCCTCGGTACGGGTATACAATCTACTCGCTTGACATAATAAAAAATGAGTGGGGATTTTCATTTGTTCCAATCAGTGACATATGTTGTATGTCATTAGCAATATACATGAATCAGTTGATATGCTTTGTCAATGATGGGTCCACTTCTGTATGGTCAATTGAAGAATTAGATCATTTCCAATTTGGTCAAGCATGTTTTGAACGAAGAATTGACTACTTTGAAGATGATTGGGGTTTCAAATGGAAGTTGTTGGAAGAAATTTATGCAGATATAAATAGCAAATGTCATGGCTATCTTCCGTTTCGAACATCCATGGTCTGGTTCTTATGTGCAACTGCAGTGAAGTTCCTTTCCTATTATATGACATGGTAACTCACATTTGTTTTCCAATAGATATTGATAATTCAACTAATGAGCAGATGTCTCGATTTTGGTACCCACCAAAAGAGGACTACAATGATCTGATTGAGTATGGAGATGTTTTTGCAATTGCTGTCCGTATGTATTCTATTGATGAGATTCCACCATTGGATATGGTGATGGATTCTTAGGATATTAGTATTCTTATGAGTTGTTATAAATATTTCCATTTGATATAATCTCTGTGGTTGTGGAAAATATTTCCATTTTTTCCTCTATACATACTATGTGTCTTTATGCTAATACTTTAAAATTATGTTTGTATCGATCTTTGTGATGTAAAATATTTAATATTGTTTCTGCTAAAGTTTTCTTATTTACATGTAGATGTTTCTCGATGTTATGCCTTTTTCTTTGTTTGTATAGTTATAATTTCTATGATTTATGTTATACATTATATTTGTAATGGTTTTTGTCATTGCTTCTCAAACAATTTTATATGTTTATGTTCATTTTAATATTTACATTTATATTTTGATAGTATATATAGTTCCAAACTTTTAGATTCTTGTGTCGCAATAGTATGGTTTCCATTTTGATTATAATATGATACATGGAAATTTAGACTTCTTTTTTTGTTTGAGCCATTTGGAAGAATTCATTTTTTTTTTTGCCATTTTAAAATTTTTTGTTTTTGTCTTTTAGGCATTTGGAAAAAACCTTATACATTTTCATAAGTTTATATGCTTGGAAAAAAAATAAGATATACACTTTTTATGTTCCATGTTTATGATTGGATAATGAATAATTATTATTCATTGTAGACATGTCATCTGACGGCACAAGCATGCGTGCAAGAAAAAGAACTTTGTCATCACAATCACATGAGAGGTCTAATGAAAGTCGTCGTTTACGGTATCAAAAAAATAAGGATGTGATAAATGAGCATAGGAGAGCTGCATATAAGAGAAAAACGAGTGAAGCCACTCTTCAAAATGATTATATAGTTCCTTGTAAGTATCGTAGTATGGACGATATAATGGAAAGACCATTTCTTGTTGATAGTTCATTATCAGGACATGCTCCTCCTTAGCATAGTCTTGTTGTTCGACGCTCTTCTAAAAATGTTCATAACATTGGGCAAACATCTTGCAATTAGCAAGAACTCCATATTGATATTGTGCATGCAAATGTCCCCCCTAACCTTTCCGTGCATCCAATTGCATGTTCTTATAGCCAAAGGTTGCAAATAAGCGATGGTCGAGGTAATGATGACATTTTGTGTGATGATTTGAATGATAGTTTACTTGGCCATTTGTTTGATAATTTGGATTTAGCTGCTCGAAACAAAAGACCTTCAAATCCCGCTTCTCAGAGTAATGTGTTCCCACCAAGAGAATCAGTCATCCCTGATAGCATTTCGCATGGAACAATGGAGGTAACACAATTATATTTTGGTTTTCACTGTAATAGTGGTTGTTCAACTACATTCTAGACTAACGTAAATTTTCGGTGTTTTTGATTTGCTTTTCATTTTTTAAATTTCTAATTGCTTAGACAATGAATTTTATGGCGTCTTTTATTTTCTTTGAACAAGACAGAAGTCATTCCAATAGAGGCATAGAAATTAACTTCATAGATGTTACATCTACTGGTGTTAGAAGTGAAGAGGAACTATCTCATAGCATTCATCCACATCGCCAAACAAATGTAAATGTTGAGTGGATTTGATATTTTTCTCATTTTCTCATTTACAGTTTCCTTGAAATTGTGTTTTCTAACATTTCATGGAGAAACCATGATGTCATCTCGTTAGGTTGGCCAATTGGAATCCAAAAGATCAAATTGTAAAACTATTGTAGATGTATTTGATTTATTTTCAATTTTTGAATCTTTTTTTTGGACATTTAGTTTTATAACTTATTTTATTTTTTTGAAATAGGAAACAACTCATTTGAATAGAGGCAAATAAACTACAGGAAAAAATGTTCCCTCCACTGTTCTTAGAATCCAAGAGCAACCATATCATAACCCTCATCCACGTGAAGACAGAAATGTAAATTTTGAATGCATTTGATTCTTTTTCATTTTATTCATTTATAGTTAGCTGCAAATTAAATTTTAAAGTCTTTTATGACAAAGATACCTTTACGTCCTCTCATATTCGTGAAATGCACACCATAAATTTGGAAACACATTCTCATAGATGCATTCAACGAGCTTCAAATTTGCAAAGGGAATCTCATGTTCTTGAAGACAAAGTAAATATTAGAAGAGATTCTACTTATCAAAATGGTTTTCAACATGGTTCGGCGAGTAGAGATCATATTCATTTTGATGAAAACATGATTGCAGTGCATAAAATGTTTCGAGCAAATATAGATATCTTGTCAGTTGTTCAAATGTGCCACATTTGCCAAGAATCATATCCCAGAATCCTTGTTGTGAGACATTCTGAAGGACCTGTTTGCAGACGATGTAAGAGTGAAAGAGGATCCCATCGTTTTTTTCGGTATAATAACATGGATCCTAGTGAGCAACCTCATATTTTAAGAGTTCTTACTCAAGTTGAAGAAATGCTAATAGCACGTGTGAATCCCATTTTGCAAGTGACACATGCTCGAGGTGGCCAATATAAGTATAGTGGTCATACAATTAGCTTTCCTCAAGATATTTCTACAATTGTACGAAGCCTTCCCCAACGTGTTGAATATATTGACTTTCTAATTGTGAGGAGACATGGCATTGAGTCTAAATATTATGAATGTTATGTCAAAAGATCTCGAGTGATGGATGCATTGCTTTTCAAAATCCAACGTGATCAATGCTATCGAGATGTTGTAATTGATTATGATTCAGTGAATGCTCTGCCCAAAAGATCAACAGATGTCTCCTCCAGGCTTAAATTTGTTGATTGTCATATTAAAGAATCTGAGATCAATGAAACTAATAATGAAGAGTTTCATGCTGAGCATTTGCCCTCTCATCCTTCTTCCTTTGTTGCTCACCTACCAAATGAACGCAGAGAAGTGGAAGAAATTAGAGCATTTCTTGATAATGTTGATTCTTCACATGTTCAAGACATGGATTGGCCCACTATTGGAACTTCTCTAGTGAATGAATATAATACAGAGGGGCTATTCAATATGGCATTCCCAACATTGTTCCCCACTGGTGATGCTGATTGGTTGCAACCACATATTTGTAGTGTTGAAGTTCATGAGTATGCATTGCATCTTCTTAGGTACTATGATCAAAGATTTGGAAGCCATCCTCGGTTTTGATATTACCTATTAAACATGATAATGCTGCATCAGAGCCAAGCAACTACTGCAGTTTTTGCAAAGAAACATTTACATGATAACTCACCTACAACAATTGAGGAGTTGCATCACCAACTATCTGATTTACCAAATAATAAGTTGGTTGAGCATCTTATGCGGTTTGGTTCTTCTCTAAGAGGTACAAGGGCATACTGGACTAAGCGTTGATTTGAATTGACGAACATGATTACTCAGTTAGGATGTCCATCTTTATTTTTTACTTTGAGTGCAACTGACACAAAGTGGCCAGAGTTGCATAACCTCATGCCCATACATTCACATTCTTATTCTTCAAATGAGAATCATATGAAAATTGAGAATGTTATCCAGTACCCTCATATTGTTGCGGCATTTATGCACCACAGATTCAATATTTTTTTAGAGGAAGTTATCCAAAAATACCTTAAAGTTGAAGACTTTTGGTACAGGATTGTGTTGAATTTTTTTCTATACTTTTTCAACTTTTATTGTGATTCTATTTATATTGTTTGTAGTAACTATATGTTCATTTATTTCAGGTATGAGTGGCAACACAGAGGTTCAGCCCATATCCATGGTTTCCTATGGTTAGAAGGTGCTCTTTGCATGAAAATACTTGATTGGTCAAATAGTTTTGATGTACAACTTGCAAAGATGTTCTTCGACAAATATGTAACTACATGGAATCCGCTTGACATACATCGTCGAAACATAATGGTTCCATGAAGCCTCAATGAGGACCCTTGCTTATTGAATACTCATCAGATTTTCTCTTGTAATCCTCATAATGATTACGAAGAATTGTTAAACCATGTCCAAAGGCACCCAAAGTGTACTGTGGATTCTTGTTTGCGCAAAAAGGGCGTTATTCTAACATGTCGATACAATGCTCCATGGGATATTTGTGGTGAATCAAGATTGTTCATAGATGATCAAGGAAGAAAAAAATATGAGCCAACAAGAAATGATGACAGACTTAATGTACATAACATTGACTTTCTAACAATGTGGTGTGCAAATGTTGATTGCTAGCGAATGCTTTCTCGCTATGCTGTGTTGAAATACATTGCTAAGTATGCATCGAAAGCAGAAAAAAGGTCTGAAAGTTATCATCATATGTTAACTAGAATTTCAAATTCTATTGGCTCTGAGGATCATGCTTTATGTGCATATAGAAAGTTTCTTGCAGAATCGATTGTTGACCGTGACATTGGAGCACAAGAAACATGCCATATGTTGCTTAAGCTGCCTCTTGTTGTTTATAGTTGGAAATTTGTTTCCTTAAATGTTGGAAGAAAGGTTTTTAGGAAAATATCAAGGGATGGCTTGCAATGTTCATCTGAGAATACTTTTGTTCAACATTATCAGAAGAGACCTTTTTTCCATGAACATCTATCTTTGATAGAAACAGCAAGATCTTGGACATTTGATAGCAAGCATAAACAAGATCCATGGAAGGCTAGAGATGTTCATGCTATTGTTCGGGTTTGGCCATGGTTTTATTCTATTCCCGGTGAGGCTTTAGAGGAATTTGAAACCTTTTGCTGGTCACAATTGCTATTGTACAAGCCATTTCATGACATTTCTGCAGAAATTGGCCTTTCAGCTGAAGTTATTACTGAAAGTTGGAGGAATTTTCGATATCGAGCATGGCATGGTGATCGACACCTATCAATTATAGACAATATTGAAGATGAAGAACATAGTGATTTTTCTAACCACGAAATGAATGTTGAAGATGATTTTCAAGAATGGCAGATTTTCTCTCATTTGGTTCCACCAAATGATGTGAATGTTTCTGATCTTCACACCCTTGGTCGAAGGGACTTTGATATATCCTTTGACTGGGAAAGTACAACTATTTCTAATGATGTTGTAGAGGAAGCTACTAATTTTATAATGAATGCAAAATCAGTGGGTGATATTGTTGACCTTTCAAATAGAACATTTGCATCTCCAGATTCTTTGTCGGAA
The DNA here is from genome assembly GCA_000404065.3 of Pinus taeda. Lineage (NCBI taxonomy): Eukaryota > Viridiplantae > Streptophyta > Pinopsida > Pinales > Pinaceae > Pinus > Pinus taeda. Next base: position 35,171 of record APFE030999445.1, read on the forward strand.
AAACAATGATTTGCTTTTGAGAATGTGCTAAGGCACTTTGTTGAATATGAAATTCATGAAGCTCTTCTTATGATTATTCAGGGCACTGCGGGCACTGGGAAGTATTTCCTTATCCATTGTATTTTTTAATCTCTTTCTAATTCGTCAAGTGATGGAAGAAGCCCTTTGCTTCTTCTTGCGCCAATAGGAATAGCTGCTTTTAATATACATGCAGAAACAATACACTCGGCTCTAAAAATCCCAACTAAAGATATGCAGCCACTACAGGGGTAGTCACTTTCAGTATTCCAAGAAGAAATGAAACATGTTAGATATATATTGATTGATGAAATGAGCTTTGTGGGATCAAGGTTGTTTATGCAAATAGATGCTCGGTTATGAGAAGCATTTTTAGAGAAAAAGAATTGTCCTTCTGGTGGGAGATCCATCATCCTTGTGGTTGACCTTGGCCAACTGCCTCCTGTCAGAGATAAGCCTTTGTATGTAGGTAATATAGCAGGGAAATTCTTGTGGAAAAAATTCAACATTGTTGTAACTCTTGACACAATATTTCGCCAACAAGGGAATAATGAGAAAAATCTTGTTTTCGTAGAGTCCTCAATAACATAAGAAACATAGAACCTGTTCTTGAAGATTGGGACTTTCTTATGTCTCGGGCTGATATGAGGTTGCATCCTACAGAAAGATATTTATTTAATGCAGAAGTTCACATGTTTCCAACAAATAATTTGGTGTCCTTGCATAATAGGCATATGTTAAAATCATTAAACTATCCAATTGCATGATGTGTTTCTGAGTATTCAAGGCATTCAGAAATCGGTGGTGTTGATGATGATCAATTGGACTGTGAAGTTTGTTGTGTCGTGGTCAGCATGTTATGTTGACATGTAATTTATGGGTTGAAGTTGGCTTGGTGAATGGTGCACTTGGTTTTGTTAAGGATATATTCTATCTGCCTACCTCTAAGCCACCTCGACTTCCAATGTTCACAACTGTTGTTTTTGATAAGTATGTTGGTGTTCCATTTGATGCAAGCAATCCAAAAATTATCCCTATCACCCCAGTGATAAGAGGAAATCGAAAACAAATTCCTTTGAAGATGGATGGGTTCTTACAATCCACAAGTCACAGGGATTGAATTTAGAACGAGCGTCAGTTGATATCGGGAATAAAGAGTAGCAAGGCCTTACCTTCACAGCCATATCAAGAGTGAAATCAAAAGATGGTTTACGCATTGCACCGCATTTTTCTTTCCAACGTTATGCCAAGATGAAAGATAGCACATATGTTACAATTAGGAAGAAGGAAGAGGAGTGATTGAAGTCCATATCACTATGAAATACAACTAATAACATGGTGGCCTTCTTTATAGTTTTGAACTTCAATTTTGTAGTGGATTATTTGATGTAGACAAAACAAAAAATATATAGATGGCTTACTTATCAAATAGAAAGATGCATTCATATAATGATTGCTTTGTTTAAGAAATTAAATAGAGTAATTATAAAAACATTATTGCATTCATCAAAATATATATATCACTGACATATATCCTTTGAAATATAATAATTCTGAATCTTCAGAAATGATATGGTAAAGAGTTATTTGAGAAAAAATACATATATCAACAATAGCAATTTTTAAAGAAGTGTTCATTCACATAAGGAAATAAGACAAAAACAGTGATAGAAGTACCGCATGCATTTGAATCCTTCCAATGTGAACAACACTTCGATTCCACTTTCCTATTTGAGAAAACCTCCAGAAGATGCAAAAGTGCAAGTCTTGAAGAAGCTTGTTGGTTTGCAATGTGGTTCTTATATTGGTTTTGGTTTAGATCACAATCTAACTAATCTATTCTGACTGTTCTATAGGAAATATTAATATTGCCACAAGCATCTTAAACAATAGAGTAACATTTACTTCATTTTCAAGAACATGAGATTCGCTTCGCAAATTTGAAGCATGTGGAATGGATCTATGACAATGTCTTTATCCTACAACTCAAAAATATATAAATATTCTTATCTAAGCCGGGTAATTTATAAAAAATGTGATCTTTGATTACTCCTAAAAGACAAATAATCATATAGATGGATTACTTATCAAATATAAAGATGCATTCATATAATGGTTACTTTGTTTAAGAAATTAAACAAAGTAATTATAAAAAAATTATCGCAGTCATCAAAATATATATATCGCTAACATATATCCTTTGAAATATAACAATTCTCAATCTTCAGAAATGATATGATAAAGAATTATTTGAGAAAAAATACATATATCAACAATAGCAATTTTTAAAGAAGTGTTCATTCACATAAGGAAATAAGACAGAAACAGTGATATAAGTACCACATGCATTTGAATCCTTTCGGTGTGAACAACACTTCGATTCCACTTTGTTATTTGAGAAAACCTCCAGAAGATGCAAAATTGTAAGTCTTGAAAAAACTTCTTGATAAAAATGTGAAACCTTGATGCACTTTTTGATAAAAAAAATATTTAGAAGTACAGTAGTGCAACTTCCCATGTCAAAATTTTATACAAATTGAGGATCCTTTCTAAAAACATGAAAGGGTCTAAAATAATAAAAATAAAAACTACTATCAACAAATTGCTATAAGCTATTCAGACTGTGACATGAAAATCTGGGATTTGGTATTAAATTAGCATTGTGATGGCGGTTGAACTAATTCATTGAATCAGCTTCTTCTCTTGTGCATGCAGCTCACAGATTGCTAGCATTGGCTGGATTTTTGGAGGCTAACTCATCCTAGAATGTAGCTTGGTTGTATAGGTGGCATCGGAGAGTTCGGGAACCATGAAGTTGACCGCATCAGATAGGCATTTCATGGCCATCTGTTGGCTATGAGGCTTGACTAGAAGAAACCAGAATGCATCCCATGTCAAGTTTTGAACTTCTCCGATCTGTTTTTCTCTACTTGCTAGCTCCTGTCTCCAATGATGTTCCAGTGCCTTTGCTTTTAGGAGTTTACCTAGAGAGCAATCGGAAATCAAATTAGACATAAGTAAACTATTATTTACTAATTTGATTACACCATTCATTGTAGATCTGGCTCTAGAAGTTGCTCTTTTGGCTTTCATTAACTAAGATTCCCATTCCAAAAATAGGATTTCCTTGTGCGATTCTTGTATTTTTGGCAGATTTGCAGCCATTCCTTCCTCTGAATTTTTCTAAGAGAGAAAGTTTGTTATTTTTTCATCTGCTTTCTCCAATTCCAACCTTCTATCAACTATGTTTTCAATTAATGATGTAGAGATGTCGCACAATGGGTCAGCCAACGATATATTATGGGAAAGGTTGTTTAATTACCGGGACAAGGCTTTGGTTATCTCCAAGGCTTCTTTTTTGAATTCACTAACCTGTGGATAACCCTTGTATTTTTCTATCTGTAATTGTACTTGTGTAATTTGCTCATCCTTGGCCCTCTTTTCTTGCTCAATTTCTATCTAAAGGCTACTTAGTTCTTGAGGAAACTTCTGTTGTTTCTAGATAGCCTACTTATCAATTTTTTGTTTCTCCAGATTGAACTGTTCTTTAAGTTGCTCATTTTGTTGCCTTTGTTCTGCTAGCTGTTGTTCTTATTGATTAATATTTTGTTGTTCTTCTGCCGATTGCATCTCAAGCTGAGTGATCCTTTGATCTTTATCCCTGATTAGTTGACTAACCTCTGAGGCTTTGTCCATTGTTGCTGTTGTATAAGCCCCTGCATACTGAGATAATTTAGTTAAATACTCAGAAGGATTGACTTCTGACTTCCATACCACATTCATCATTTCGTCCTAAGGAGTTAAAAGAGGTCCTTGATTGGTTTTCCTCTTTTTCCTTTGTGTTTTAACTACATCCCTGTGCTTTGGACTGTAGAATACATCAAGGGGTGGTATTTCTTCTATTTTTAGTACAATCCCTTCTGTGGGATTTTCGGGAATGATTTCTATATTCTGTTGCATTTTGGGTAGGCCGCTTGTTCCTTCAATCAGAACACTAATAACCTTAGACTGTTGTGCTGTGGGCGGTTTTGGTGTAGTGAGGTTTTGGGAGTCCTTTGGGTTTCTTATGACTAGATCGAATTGCTCCCATTCCTTGATTAATGTTGGATCAATATTTATATCAATATCAAGGAGCTCAGTAGTTCCTTGCTTTGTCCTCTGCCTTTCAGGGCACTTCTGCTTTTCAAGAATCTTCTGGGTAGCTTTTCCTTCACTTTGGCCTTCATGTTGCAGCATAGGGGTGGTATTTAATAAGTCCATCTATAGAGTTTGTAACCTCCTTCATCTAAACTTTAGAAATGCTTCTACTCCCTCCACTCCCAATTTGATTTTTGCAAGTTGTTTTACTTGAGAAAATAACTCAACTGAGGTGAACAAATCATCATAATCATCTTTCTCATGTTCAAACTTGGCAAATTTGATATGAGAGGTGAAGTTATAGGCTATTGCTTTTGGATCATATTGCCTCTTTGGAATGATTGCTAACTTTAGCGCTTTTATTTTCTCTACTTCTTTCTTTGCATGTTTGAAGTCATGCAGTGTGAAAGTACCACATGGGAGGGGGAATGAAGGCCACATTTGCTTTTTGGACTCCTTTAGGTTTCTAGACATCCCTTCTTCTGTGATTTGATAAGCTATTTCCCTGGCAAATAGTTTATCGGAAATGTATAAGGGGAGAACATGTGGAGCAGCAGTGCTTCCAAAAAGTCTATTGTAGGTGAAATTTTCTTCACCAAACCAATTACCAATTGATGTTAAGTTGACACTAGCTTCATCGGATAACCGAGGAGTGGATTTATTGAATATAGCATAATGAACAGGCAAGAAAAAACCATGACAGATTCTATAAAGATGGTTTTTATAATGGGTTTTCCACAATTCCTTATGATAGATGTGAATGGGGGTTGGGTCTTATGGAGTCCATTTCTAACCTAGAATGGGGTAATCAGAATTTCAACCTGAATAAACCAGTAACAGAAGGGGAGCCAAGTGATGTCCTCAAATACATGTAGAATGGCAAAGCTCCAGACCCGGATGGGTTCAATGTGGACTTTTTCAAAGCTTGTTGGAATATTGTTAAGCAGGACATTTTGAAGGTTGTGGAGGATTCCAGATCTAACAAAACCATTCTAAAAGCCCTCAACACTTCCTTCATTGCCCTGATCCCCAAACAGGAAATGGCTCAGACACCAGATAAATACAGACCCATAGCCCTATGCAACGTAGTCTATAAGATCATATCCAAGGTTGTGGCTAACAGACTCGAACCTTTACTTCCGGTCCTGGTTTCTGGAGAGAAATCAGGTTATATGGAAGGCAGACAAATTCTGGATAACATCATACAAGTGCAAGAAGTGGTGCACTCTTTAACCAGCAAGAAGCAGGCGAGTATGATCATGCAATTAGATATTGCCAAAGCTTATGACAAGGTAAATTGGGTCTACCTTAGGAAAATGTTGATTGCCTTTGGCTTTGATCACAACTGGGTCAGATGGGTTATGGGACTAGTGACATCCTCCAGTTTTTTTATATTGGTCAATGGCACTCCCTTAGAGATTTGCAGTCCCTCTAGAGGCCTCAGAGAGGGTGACCCTCTCTCCCCCTTTCCTTTTATCATCATGATGGAAGGACTGGGGAGAGCTATAAAACAGGTGAAATCTTCAGAAAAGATCAAAGGTCTGCCACTTACTAACAATGGTTAGGCCCTGACTCACCAACAATTTGTAGATGATACCATGCTACAAGGAGTCCCTACAATCCAAGAAGCTTCAAACTTCAAAAAAAATTTAAATCTTTTTTCCACGGATTTAGGTATGGAAGTTAATCTCTCCAAATTGAAAATCTTCTTCTTCAATACCAATATTGCTATTTAGAAAAATATCTACAGAATTCTCCGCTTTCAAAGGGATTTCCTTCCTTCAAAATATTTAGGAGTCCCACCAACTGCAAAACCTATGCTCCAAAGTATATGGGAACCTTTGATCAACAAGTTGAGGGACAAAGTGAGTAAATGGACCATCAGATCTTTAAACCTTGCTAGCAGGTTAGTTCTTACAAAAGCAGTGCTTCAAGCAATCCCTATTTTTATGTTATTAGCCCTCCCAGCTCCAAAAGGGATCCTTCAGCAATTCAGGAATATTCAAAGAAACTTCCTTTGGGGCAAGGAGGAGACTAAGAGGAAATGGGCCTTGGTGTCTTGGGATAAAATTTGTAAGCCCAAGAATCATGGAGGACTTGGATTGGATGATCAGGAAATTCTTAGTAAGGCTTTAGGAGCCAAAATTTGGTGGCATTGGGTCCAGCATCCAGAGACTCAATGGGAAAATATCTGGAAAGAAAAATATGCCAGTTCCTGGCAGAACAATGATCTTATAAGAATGTCAGGAAATATAAAGAGTTCTTATATTTGGAACAAATCCTGGGAGAACAGAAGACTAGTACAAGAGAATAGCTTCTAGGAAATTAGAGAAGGAAATATTGCTCTTTTTTGGGAAGATAAGTGGCAGCAAGAACCAATTCTGGAAAAAGAAGACTTTCTTGGGCTTAAACAGGAGTCAGATTCCCAATGGCTTAATAAAGGTTAAGGATTTTTTGATACATTCTAATCCTACGGATAAGTGGATAGCATGAAAAAACATTGAATGCAGGAATAACGCTCTCCTGAAAACTAGAGCAGAGGAGCTCAGGAAAATAGTAGAGAAAAGGAAGATCTTAGTGGCTAAGGGACAAGACCAACTGAGATGGGGGAATAACAATGAGGGCACCTTTATTCTTAAGGAAGCAAAAAGTATTCTTCTTAAGTTGGATCCTGGGGTTCCGAACAAAATCTGGCAAAAGCTTTGGAGGCATCAAGGGTGGATGAAAATCAAACTCTACATGTGGGTGGTGTATCACAAAAAAATCCTGACTTGGGATAAAATTAGGAAAAGAGGTGTTCAGGGACCTTCCAGGTGCCCACTCTGTGAAGCACAAGAAGAAACCCAGGAACATTTACTTAACAACTGTATTTTCACATCCTGGTTGTGGGATTTTTTTGTTATTATTTTTCAACAATCTGATAGAGACAGACGTTGCATCATTAACACCCTCAGCATCTGGAGGAAATTTTTTTTGGATAATGAAATTCTAAACTTAGCATGGGCTCTTATACCAAGCTTCATCATATGGAATGTGCGGAAAGAGAGGAACAAAAGAATTTTTAAGGAGGATAAAAAGCCCCCCCAAACACGTGATGGAGATAATCCTGAAATAGCTCAAGGAGACAGTAAGAACTATTGTTCGCAACTTCCCTAAAACCCCTCCCTCAGACGCACATTTAAATATTCTCAGGCATCTGGGGATGAATGGGCTTACCCTCCTTGGCCTTGACAGGAAGCTCACTACGATGGATCTGGAGAAGGATTTTTGGCATCCTCCTCTAGAGGGCTATTTAAAGTACAACAATGATGGGGCTTCAAAAGGGAACCCGGGAACTGCAGGGTATGGACGGGTCCTCAGAAATGCAGAGGGCAATATCGTTTCCATTTTTTATTTCCACCTAGGTACAACCACCAATAACATGGCTGAACTAATGGCTATGGAACAATGCCTAGATTCTCTGATGCAGAGGAACTATCTAAACATCATGATAGAGGCAGATTCGAAGTTAATTATCAATTCAATGCACAAAATTCATAATGGAACTGCCCCGGATAAAGTCTTTAAGCATTGGAATCTCATTCGGGTCTTCCGAAGAATTCAAAGCCATCTTCAGGGCCTGCGCACTATTAGTTTCCATCATGTGTGCAGAAAGGCAAATACACCGGCGGATCTTCTGGCCAACCAGGGAGTCAACTGCACAAAGAATAATGTGTTGATGAAGTGGCAAGATTAAAGTCCAAGTAGACTGGGAGCTATGTGCGACGCACAGGCGGAAGAAGACAGGGATGTGTTTAGAATAAAAACAAGGAAGAATAGCTCGATTTGATAGTCCCCCGTTGGTGTCGTCTTAGTGGGCATTTTATGCCGAAAAAGAAGGGTACCCTGTCGGGTAGACCAAAGGCAAGGTGCAAGCGTGATTTTGACCTCTTATTTTTACGTCACGTCTTTGCTCGATGCAATACTCTCTCCCGTACTTTCTCCCAACCAGGGTGATGATGCTTGGTGTTGGTATGAGGATTCAATCCATTTGACAGCGAGTGGTTTTAGTTCTCAAGTTCCAGTTTGCAAAACCACCTCCCAGATGGCTTTCAACTGTTTGCACTGCCTTTAGAGCGGTAATGGTTTTGGCATTATCGCAGTGATCACATACATCCTGCGACATGTGGCAGGGAATGGGTTTGAAAACCGCCCTCGATCTCTCATTATCTTTCCTAATTCTTGTCACGTGCGAAATCTTTCTTAGTCGTAGGATTTGGATGCTTCGAATCAACAGTTGTCGCAGGGAGGTTAATCTTCAAGCTCTTCTGCATATCGGCTTCCTCCTCAGCCGTCGATCTTATTGGTTTGATGGGACAGTTCTTAAGTTGGGGGTTTTCTGAAGGGAGGCCGCTAGAAAGTTGGCGTGTTTCCCGAGGGTTTCTCAAGATTCTTGTTATTTCTTCTTATGCTTGTCTTTCTAAAGGCATAGCTATTCGGTGTTGCCCTGGTGTGTTTCCCGAGGGTTTCTCAGGATTCTTGTTATTTCTTCTTATGCTTGTTTTTCTAAAGGCATAGCTGTTCGGTGTTGCCCCTGGTGACTAAGGCTGTTATTCCTTTCTATTTTCCTTGACGTTGGGTGAACAGTTGTTCATATTGTACACTACTTTTTTGCCATAATGATATAGAAGGATCCATACTTGCAAATACCAACGAATTTCCCGCTGCCTACGGGCAAGGAGTCTGCGATATTTCAAGTGCACGGCCTGCCTTAGGAGCATCGCCAATTGCATCTCGAGCGCTTGCGGCCCTACCGTCGGTGCTTGGGCTCAAGCCAATGACAACGACTGTTTCATGCGCTACGAGATGTACAAGTTTTACAAGTAGTGATATTGTTGCTATCTATTTCTCTAGGTCCAGCGTATCTATCTATTTAGGTCCAGCGTATCTTCAATGTTCTAGATTGGGATGGTTTCTGAATCATGTTGCAGAATGTGTGGTGTTTCAACGTAAATGTTGTAGAATGTTTAATGTTTACCATCAATGTCAATTAAGTTGAATTTTTTTCCTTCCTCATGTCCTTTTCTTACAATGTAATACAGTGAATGTATTTCATTCCTCGTTCCTGATGTCTTGTTCTTACATTGTAATACATTAATACTATGGTTCTTACATTGTAATACAGTAATACTATTATATTTTTTAAATTTTATTATTTCAGAACAACATTTTTTTAGTTTTAGATTAGTCATTTATTTTTTCCAAAGCGGTGATTTCTAATAAGAGATAGTTTTATTTAAATGGGTTTGGATCAAATAGTTTGCAATTCTTACTGTTTTTTTAATGAAAGTTTAATAGATATTTAGATTCTTTCCAAAATAGATTTCATGGATATAAATGTAGTTTTAATTTCATTATTTATCAGTGTTGGATTATTTATGAATGTTGGATATTAAATTGTAATTTTGAGAAATTTATGTAAAAAATTCTTATAAAATTGACTAGGAAAAATTACACCTAAAAGAA
>APFE030999455.1:0-38958 GCA_000404065.3 Pinus taeda
GAAAAAGGTTGAAGGGATGAACAAAATCATGAAGAGCTCTCAAGCCTTGGATGACATGCTCAGCTATCACAGATCTCCATCTGATAAATCAGGACTTGGGTACGTAGGTGAACCCTCAAACAAGAATGAAAATGATTTAAGCAAAGGAGATGTGAAGAAGCAAGAAAGAAATGGTGATGCTCCTAGTTCCAGCAAAGGCAAGGAGAAAAATCAAGGCTACAATAGAAGAAATCCTACTCCAAGTAGAAAACCAGCTCCAAGAAAAAATGTTGATGATGTCAAAGAGGCAAGAGGGAATGGTTATCATCAAAGAATCTCAAGGCAGAAAAGCTTCATAAGTACATAAAGGAAACCACCATCTACCAGGTACCAAAGTTCATTTTTTGGTTATTGTTATTCTTGTTCAAACTTTGGTCATATGGCAAAAGATTGTAGAGCATTTCATAGAGAGAGATGTTATGGTCTCTGACAACCTCCAAGAAACAATTTTACAAGAAGAAATCATGAAATCTTATTCATGAACAATGTAGAATGTTTCAAGTGTCATAACATTGGGCATATGGCACGTGATTGTAACTTAACATGGGATCTTACATAAGCTAGACCCATGCAAAAGAAGAAAGTTACACAAATATGGAGAAGGAAGGAAATACAGTCTGAAAGTCCCTTTAGCTCTCCAGTCGATCTAAGTTTCTTTTGAGAAAACTTTGCTGAAAGAAGACAATGCATACAGTTAAGGGGAGCCTGTAATTCTTGATCATTATTGTTGAACTATATTAACAGTCATTATTTGATGAAGACCTTCTTAAAGGGGAGTGTTGGAATATTAATTCCAACTGCCGTGCAGGGACAACAAACAAATGTTACGTGGAGTAAAAGTTTGGTTGACCAGCGTTTCAGAAAAAAATTAAATGAAGTTCAATGGCATTCGTAAATTGTTGGTGAAGATTTAATTTTAATGTTTTGTATTTGGTCACGAGAGTATGGCTCAAAAAAAAATTCATATGTTTCTTTATGTATTGTGACCAATGTAACTGCATAAAAAAATAAAAAATAAAAAAAATAAAATTCCCTTGAATAAAAGAAAATGGAATGCGAAGCCATGCATGAATTTTTTTTTTGTTGACAGTGTTTATTTTATGCACAGTAGTGGAGAGGTGAAGTAGCATTGAGCTTGTGGAAGCAGAAGCCATGAAGGTATGTGTTTGTAATGGTTGTTGAATGAATTATATGCATTGTAATGCAAAGCAAGGAGATCCGCACATTAGTGCGAAGGAAGAACAAAATGCAAGAGATGAAAATTGAAATGGTTCGCAACAGCGAATAAAACCCAGGGGAGCACAACAGTGTGACAGGAAGAAAGACTTGCGGCAACAAATGAAAGTTTGGAATCCCTTTTTACAGGTTCTTTTTAGCACAATGTCTTGGTGAATCCCTTTGTTAAAGAGGAAGGTGCTTTTCAGCACAGTCTTTTGGTGAATCCCTCTGTCAAGAGGAAGATGCTTTTCAGCATAGACTGGTGAATCCCTCTGGTTTAGAGGACGATGCTCTTTAGCATAATATCTGGCGAATCCCTCTGTGTGAGGAAGACTCGTTCGTTGTATGTGGAACTGCATCTGAAGCAGTGTTGGTGAATCCCTCTGTTAAGAGGAAGACTCTTTTTCAACAACAGCATGTCAAGGAGTTTGGATGAGAAGGATGTTGAGAAGCTTAGGCCAAGAGCAGGCAAAAGCAACAGTGATTTTTTTGTGACAATAGCTCAGCTATTGCCTTGTCCAAGAATTTTGTGTTTCACAAACGAATGAAACACATTGATACAAGGTTCCATTACATCAGAGAATTGGTGAACAACGGAGAAATTGTTTTACAACATTGCAGCACTCAGGAACAGGTCGCGGACATTCTGACCAAGCCATTGGATCAGAAAAGCTTTGAATTTTTGAGGAAGTGTTTGGGTATGATTGAATGCCTAGCAGTTGAAATTAAAGGGGAGTGTTGAGATAGTAATTTCAACTGCAGAATTATTTTGCCTTGCTATGCGATGAGATCGCAAATCGCATGCATGCTTGGATCCTCTGTTTTGTTCGCTTAATTTCTGCAATAGCGATGGTGCGTTGCGATCGAATTGCAAATCGCAAATCGCACCAATATAATTGTGTTCAATTTTTTTCCTCCAACAGATTGTGTTTCTGCGATGCGATCCAATTGAAGTCAACGGTTGAAGTACAGGGTTGCTACAAAATGAATTTGACGTGAAGTAAAAGTTTCTTTACCGCCAGTTTTGTCAGTAATACAGTAACGCCAGTTTTGTCAGTAATACAGTAAATGCAATTTACTATGGGTTGGTAAGTTTTGGTGAAGTTTTTAATTTTACCATTTTTTATTTTACGGGAGTATGGCAAGTGAAAATGGATGTAAGTTTCTTGTTGTCATATATATATATGTAATGTTTCTTGTTAAGAAAAGAGAGGTGGGAAGAACGCAGCAGCCCGTATGAAAATATACACAGCAGTGTAAATGAAATGTAATTGTAAAGAGAGTCACAACAGTGAGTATGTATAGTTTTGTGTGTGCAAAGGAAAAACTCGCCGCAACGAATGCAAGAAGAATACACACAACAGTGTGAAGTGGTTGTAATATGGGGTTGTACTGAGAATGTAATAGAAGTGAGAAATACGCACAGCAGTGCGAAGTAAAGAGAAGAGCATGCAGCAACTCTGAATGTAATTTTTGTAGTTGAAGTCTGTTTTTACAGCAGTAATGTAAAAACGATTTTTACACATAGCAGTGTAAAATCTCAAAAGGAGACAGAATAATTTCTTTTGAAGTTCTTGGTAAATCCCTCTGAGTGAAAGAGATGAATTTTGTATCATAAATTTTATTTTAATGACTACAAACATTTTATGGGTGTGTAATACTCTGTTCTCAGAAATAATTTTAAAAGCTTTCGTTGTGTTAAAGATCCTGTAGCAAAACAGAGCATTGTCTCTGTGTGTGCAGTTTGTTTATGTTGTGTTTTTGGGATTTTACCAGAAAAATCCCCAACAAAGCAGCAGCTTGGTCATCCGGCAGGTTTTGAGAATGATTTTGAGAATGATCTTGAATGCGTAGACAAAGAGACTCGACTCTAACAAGAGATATGAATTGAGAATGGTTTTGAGAATAATCTTGAATGGGTAGAGAAAGAGACTCGACTCTAACAAGAGATATGAATCGAAATATTCATTAGAGAGCTCAGAAACTATTTTGCATTTGGCTGCGTTGAGCATTTCATCAGAAACTATTTTGCATTCGGATGCGTTGAGCATTTCATCCAATTGGGTTCTAGTGAGTGCCCTTAGGTCCCTGCCCTCTGATTCAGTAAAAAATGAAGATGCAAAAAACTCAGTCTCTAATCGTTTTTCAAATCCTTCGAAACCAATTGCAGTCATCGGGCCGGTAACCACTTCTTCACAAGCCATATCCATTTTGAATTGCAGCAGAGATGGAATACAAAACAAGGTAGCGCGTTGAGGGATAAGAATCTAATCTGACAGCCTTACAGACCTCCTCCTAGCGATCTAATTCTAAATCCTACGTGCACAGTTGTTACTCTGAGAATATTAGGATGGCTCTCGGACGCGCACTGCACAGAAACGAAAACCAATACCAGATGTGAGATTCTTTACAATAAAATATTCAGTAACAGTATTTGATAATGAATATGCATACTATCTACAATTGCAGCTAAATGGATTCATGGTTTCCTAAAATAAACCAAAATTGCGTCGATCAATTCCTAATAGAGAAAGAAAACCGACGTTGGAGTAAGCAGCAGTGCGGAACTTGTGGATGCCACCGCAAGGTCGAACGTCTTCAGTCTTGTATCCCAGGGGAGTTTCGTATTGAGAATAATTACTATTAAACTTCTTCCTCCCACCTTTAGTGTCCATCACAACATTCGCCCTTTTTGAATTAACACAAAACAAGCGACATCAGGAGTAAGCCCAACTGACAAAAAGTATGGCATCTAAATGACAATCATAGAACACGTATTCCGCGGCGATTTAAAATCTGACCTTAAAGCAAAATAAATGTAAAACGAGCATCAGAGTTGTCCAAAACTTAAGCCCTCTGTTGCATTAGAGTTGTCCAAAACTTAAGCCCTTTGTTCCCTGAAGGTTAGAGAAACAATGAACTCCGCGAGAAAGCCCTGTAAAAATAAGAGAAGGAAGGTGTTATCCTTCAATTGACAATTATAAAGCCAATTGAATGCCCCTCAGCTAATTGTAGCACTGCCATTGAAAGGTCAGTGTGGCTATATATATAGACGGCAGGAACATTTGGGCCGACCGAAGAATCTATATTAAGATAGTTTATCTGCTAATAGAGTCCCGTGATGCCTCTAGCACAACCATCTACAGCGGATTCCGCACGTTGGTGCTTTTGCCAACTGGCAGTGAGAGATTACTAGGTGGCACGCTCTTACATCTCTTCCACGACTAGATATCTTTAATTCAGAAATAATGTAAATTAAGAAAACACAATATATTTAATTTTAAAATTAATGTTAATTAATAAAGGAGCGGGAGAATGAGCATTTCGACGACAGAAAATTTCAGATGCACGTTTTGAAAATTGGGCTTTTACTTGGTTTTTCGGACTTTTTTTATCTATATATTTATTTGGAAAGAAAAGATATTGATATTGATATTAGTAATTATATCATTATATAAAAGATAAAATTTTGTACGGATTTTAAGTTTATTTTTTTAGATTATTTGATTATTTAATATCTTTATTTAACTAATTTTAAGTTTAGGTTATTATTTCTTCCTTATTAAGGGTAATATGAGATTTTAATTGAAATTAGTTTATATTTTCAAGTTTAGTTGCTAGCTTGGGAAATAGGGTTTTTGACGAAATAAGGATGGGAGTGGTATTCTTTTCATGTAAGCTAAGAAGAACTCATATAAAGTTGAACATGGATCCCAATGATTTATTATAGGTCATAAATAAAGATGCGATTGTTGCACTACAAAGTTTGGTTATTTATCTTTGCAATCTCTGGAGCATGTTTAGGTTAAATGGTTGCAAATAAAATTATGAACAGTTTAGCCTCTACAAAGTCTATTTTTCGTTGAACATGGGTCCCAATGATTTAGTATAGGTCATAAATAAAGATGTGATGATTGCAACACAAAGTTTGGTTATTTATCCTTTTTTATGTGAGTGAGTGAGCTTTGATGTTTATTTTGGTTCCTTTTTTTTATAGACTTTTATTGAATTACTCAATAGCGTTTTATTGAAATTTAATGTAAGTCCTTGCAATGTGTCCCTTCAAGATTATCTTCCTAATGAATGGCGGGTAGAATTATAGGTGGTTCAATGATATGTACTAAATTTAGTACGACTTTGAATTTTCTGTGACATGCACTATGTGGAATGTATTTTTTATTCTCCTTGAATGTAAAATATTTCTATTTTTTAGGAAAAATAAAAAGACGTTCTTATGTCCCTTGGTCTTAATTGCATATATGAATCTAGAGACCAAAGTTTCATCACATTTAACTTATCATCGTAGAGAAAAAAAAGTCCCTTTAAAACTTTAATATCATCCATTTTGTGATAATTTCCATATTGACCCAGACTAGATCATCATATATTTTCCATCTATCTAAATATTTTATAGGTTGAAAAACCTAGAGGAATCAACTTGGAAAATTGGGGTCTATAACCTTCTGGGGCCATTTTCAAGCATCAAACAATGTTCTTTGAGGTTGCAAGATCCAAAACATGTGCCCATAGCCCCAAGATTGATCTATACAACAAAACATTTCTAATCGCATGACAATTTCCTTAGTCAAAGCTTATATACAAAGCTTAAGTCGACTGAGAGTTGACCTACCTTGTTAACCATTGTGGTACAAGTAGATGTTACATCAACCCCTATTATTCACACATTTAGGGCTAGCCACTTGTGGAGAATATTGTAGAAGGTGGAAAACCTTATCACCATTAAGGGTTGAGGAAGTCAACAGCCTACCCATCGATGGCTATTGACTAATGTTAAATATTGAACCAGTAGAAGGAGAATGGGTTTCATTCTTTTGCATTTTCATTGTTCCATAGTTACATAGAACACCTAAGAGTAGTATTCTTAGATCATATTAGAGTATGAGGGGGAGGATCATGTAGTAGTTGTTTAGGCCATAGTGTCAAAATGTACCTCCATAGGAGTTCCCAATCCTTTATATATGTGATTTTATAACTAAAGGAAACAAAGAAGAGGATAGGCCTCACCTTTCAGTTATTTCTTCTCCCATATTAGCTTTCCCAGAGTGAGCATTCTATTCAATTATTCAGATGGCATTTTTTGTCTTTATTCTTTCCATTTTTTGTTTCATTTATTTCATAAATTCAACAGAGTTAGCAAATAATTAATCTAGAATCTAAGGAGATTAAATATCCGAAATCTAATATATTAAAATATTATAAGATCTCCCGTGTTGAATTTTTCCAATTGAACATCCACAACTATTTATAGATCATATCAATATTAGAGCAATTTTCTTTTAAGTGACTATGGGAAATTTTAGGATCTAGAATTTGGCTTAAGAAAAAAGTGGGAAACCCTAGCCATGATAGATGATTCTTTTCACAACAACACTTGAGATCCAACATAAGAGATATTTGTGGGGCTGGAAGAGAAATTCATTGATATCTCTGATAATATGGCCTTCCTCATCATGATTCACAAGCAAGCTTGAGCAATTCAATGAGGTTGGAGGCTCTAACTCAAAGATCGGACTAGAGCATAAATCTATAGATCATAGAGACCTAGAAAGAGTTGAGAAAAGAGACTAAGAAAGAGCAACCAAGTCCCAGTACCATTATCTATTCGCAATGATTTTTTCAAATGAAAGTGAAAGTGGATAGAAGGCCATATCAAAGTGAGATTGATGCATTAAATTCGAACCATTGGCTACAATAGTTGTAGGTCCATTTCAATTTCCACTACATAAAAGAGGAGAAAAAGATTTGTTTTTCCATATTAATATTAGAGGACCATGCATTAACCTAGTGGGAATGTCACATGGAGACACTTAGGGTGGAGGGTGATCTAAAAACTAAGTGGGAGGATTTCAAAACCCTTATGAAATCCTAAATCTACCCTATTGGATATGTACACGACTAATGGACCCAATAGCATTACTTCAAGCAAAGAAACAGTATAGTGTGTAAGAGTACACCACTGAATTATAAAAAAAATGGATATCTTGTTTGGTAACTCTCCCAAGAACCTAGATGTACTCCTTAAGTAGTTGGGGGTTCTACATAATCATTTATGAAAGAAAATGTTTCTCTTCAAATATAGTAAAATTTATTAGACATGTGGACATGCATCATACTTAGAAAATGTAATTCATAAAAAGGGTATCAAAGTGGTTCCAAATAGAAAGAGCACCCAAAAAGTTCCACGAAGAGAGAATAAATGGAAAGGGAAAGACAAGAAGACAATAGTCACTGTAGATCTTGCAAGTAAACATTGTAACCATTACAATATTAATGGTCAGATTGAAGAAAAATGTTGGAAACTACATCTAGAGATAAACCTTAAGAATGCTAAGAAAGGTGAAAAGAAAAGGAGCCTTGCAACCACAAATTCAAGCAATTAGTTAGAAAGCAGGTCAAATGTGGTTGAGAGGGTTCCCTGCACTTGAATGTGGAAGGAATTCAATATGAGTAGCCTTCATTGTAAGAAATATAAGGAGATGAAAAAACCATTCCATATCAATCTTTAGGTCAAGAAAACCAAGATAGATTCCCCATGTCATTCTAGTTCACAAGCCAATCTCGTAGCAACTAACATAATCAAAAAGCTTAGGTCAAAGGTTCAAAAATATCAAAGCCCATGCTTGTTGGTGTGGGTGAACAAGGTTAAATAAATTCAGGTCAAGAAACCGTGTAAGATCAAATCTTCTATTAGTGCAAAGTTTATTGATGAAATTGAGTTAAATGTAGCACCCCTTGATGTGAATGGTGTAGTTTTTAGAATTCCTTACATGTATATGAGGGATGCAACCTTCATTCAAATATCCAACCAATATGACCTGATAAAGGATGACAATTATTATATACTTAATGAATACAATGGTAAATCGAATATCTCAGTAGTAAGTGTTAACCAAGCCAAGAAGTTTATTAGTTTTAGTAAGAAATAATTTTTGGTTTTATTTAGAGAGAATAGATAAGGAAATGAATTAATAAAGGAAAAGGCATCCATGGAGTGATGCACTAAAGGCATATAAATGGGTGCTCCAAGAGCCTAAGGGGATGCCACCTAAGAGGGAAGTGACACACAAGATAGATTTATTGCCTAGCTCCCCATTAACATATATTGGTTTGTATAGAACATATGTTCGAGGAGTAGATAAAGTGAGTGGTTCAAAAAAGAACCACATCATGTGGGTTTCATATCATTATCATTCCCAAGAAGGATAGGACTTAGAGGATGTGTATTAACTACAGGGATTTTTCCAAAATGGTTACACTCTAGAATCAATAACCTCTACCTAAGATCAATGATATATTGGACTAGTTGTATCATGTGAAGTACTTCACAACATTAGATTTCAAATCATGATACCACCAAGAACATGTCAAATGAGAATACAACTATGAGAAAACCTTCAAGAAAAGGAAAGGTTTGTACAAATAGTTGGTTCTACCATTTTTTTTATGTAACAAATTAGCTACAGTTATGACACTAATAAATGATGTATTACACCCATAATTTGATTCATTTATTATAGTATATTTGGATGATATATTAGTTTCTATATCTACTTAGGAGGAACACATCTCATATCTCATGCCAATGTTGGATATTATAAGGAAGCACTAGTTGATATAACTTCAATAGATGTGGTTTTTCTCAAAGTTCATTATTGTATTTTGGATGTGTGATGAGTGGTAGGCACATAGTTCTTACTCATTCAAGATATGACATAGCATGTATATTAATAGGATATTAAATAATACCTCTAATTTTCTAGATATAAATAAATACCTCCAAAAATCCTTTTGTTGAACCCAACCCACAACCCAAGTACATCTTTCCAATAAAAAAAGTCAGTGTTCTACTACATATCCCCTAATTTTACCAAATACCTCATTTATATCTCCTAATACTTATAAAATCCATATACCTCACATCTCAATCCCCATTACCTACAATATATTGACTTTCTTTTTCTCAATTTAAAAAATTCCCTTTATGAATGAATGTTATAAGATATTTGACAAGATGAAGCCCCCATGGTGGAAGTAAACTCATGAGAGATCCCAAAAATATGGAGACCAGCATAAAATTCCAAATCCCTATTAAGTCGTAGAGGTTAAGATAAATGTTGGGTCAACATAGTACCTATAAAAGTTCATAGCATCATTTTTAGTAGTAGTTACACTACCCCATGTCGTTACAGTTAGTAAGAGTTACAGTAGTTACACCACTCCATGCTTATGATGTGATATTAAACAAAGGAACGACATTTCTGAGACACATAGCCACAGGACAGGTGAAGCATATTGGGGTTTTTGTGAAGAACCTGTATAAGATAGATGTGGAATACTATGTTGCATTATGCACAAAGGCAGAGAAGGTGTGGATGGTGAACTTTGGCATAGAAGACTTGTAAATTTGCATCATGGTACCTTGAATATTATGCAGCAAATAACCATTGGCCTCCCCAAAGAAGCACTTGAGCAATAGGATGTATGCAAAGGATGTACCTTAGGGAAGTACAAAAAATCCACATTCCATGATCAGGACAACAAAGCACATGCAATCTTGGAAAGGATCCACTCTAATATACGTGGACCTTGCTCGACAGCCTCCACTTCTAGGCACAAATATTTTGTCATTTTTATTGACAATTTCCTACGAAAGTGTTGTATCTTCTTCATGTGGAAAAAATATGAGAGATTCTCCAAGTTTTTAGAATTCAAGGCACTGGTTTTGAAAGAAACCGAGAAGAAGGTGAAGGCTCGTAGAAGAGATAATGGAGGTGAGTACATGTCGAATAAATTTAAAAAATTATGTGCAAAAGAAGGCATTTGATGAGAGTTGACATCACCCCATAGCCCACAATAGAATGGGGTGGTTGAGAGAAAGAATCATAGCATTATGGGAGTAGCGAGGGTGATTCTTTATATGATTACATCAAAGGAGGCTTCCTTGGGGACGAAGCTAGATGTGTTGCACTTCAGGATTTTTGGAACCTCTATATACTTCCATGTCTCAAAAGAATCAAGGAAGAAGATTGATTTGATAGCAGAGTTGAGGTATTTGTGGGTCACACAGAAAATCTCCACAACTATCATGTGCACTTGCCATCCCTCAGAATGAAAGTTGTGTAAAGGGATGTAAAGTATGATGAGGAGAAAGCAATGTGGTGCTCTCTTGTGGGGGAGATTCAGATCCCACTAGAAGATGAAATTTTAGCTCCAAAAGAAGAACCTCAAGAAGTTGTGGAGTAGCCCCGAATTGAAGAGGAGAGAGTGGAGACAACCACTCAAGCAGAACCATCTAGAGAAGGTAGAAAAAGGACTAGGGAAGTTGAGAGATTTATGTAGGACATGAGGGAGAATGTGGGTGCTCCTTCAAATCAACATAGGTAGAGAAGGTCACCTAATTGATACACTAGCTACATGGCTCTAATGACTGAGCTTGTCAAGATTGAGACATCCTCTTTTGAGGAAGAAGTAGAGTAGCCTATATGAGTTGATGCAATGGTGGAGGAATACAAATCCATTGTAAAGAAAAGTGTTTGGGAAATGGTCCCAATACCAGCAGATAAATAAATTGTGGATTTGAGATGGATCTTCAAGGTGAAGCACGCAACAGATGGAAGCATATAGAAATATGAGGCTAAATTTTTGGACAAGGACTACTCTCAAGTTGAGGGAATTAACTATGAGGATACCTCTGTTCTAATAGCAAGGTACTCATCCATTAGATCAATTCTTGCTATCGTTGGGAAGATGGGGTTGAAGATCCACCAAATGGATGTGAAAACAACATTTCTCAATGGGGTTATTAAGGAGGAGGTGTACATCAAGAAACCAAAAAGATTTGAGACATTTGATCGGGAGTCTCATGTGTGTAGACTAACACGAGCATTGTACAGTCTCAAACAAGCACCTCGTGCTTGGTACACCAGGAGTGACAGTTATCTCACTGGTTTGGGCTTCACCAAAATTGAAGAAAATGCAAAACTCTATCATATCTTAGAGAAGGTAAATTACTTAGTATTGTCTTATATGATGATGATTTAATTTTAATTGGTGATGAAAAACTGACTACATATTGCAAGGATGTCCTTGCAAGGGAGTTTGAAATGAAAGGCATGGGTCCCATGCACTACTTCCTCAGTTTGGAAGTATGGCAACGTATGAAAACGAGATAATACAGAGATCTACATGGAGAGTTGCAAACCCATGGAGACACCTCTAGTCACCAATTGGATGAATGAGGATGCCACTTCAGGTGAAGAAGTGGATACTACAATTTATTGACATCTAGGGGGTTCACTAATGTATCTTGTGAACTCATGACTAGATATGTCTTATGTAGTCAACCAGCTGACCCAAGCTATGGCTAAGCCAACCAAATTATTTTGGAAGGTAGCTAAGCATTTTCTACGGTACTTGAGAGGCACTACCCAGTTTGGACTATGGTATAGATGGATAGAGGGAGTAAAGTTGTATGGCTTCACAGATGTAGATTGGGGAAGGAGTCCATCAGAACAAAAAAGTACATCAGATTGAATTTTCAGTGTTGTGATTGCAGTTGTTTCCTAGTATAGCAAGAAGTAAATATTTGTGGTGCTCAGCTCGAAAAAAGGAAAATGCATGGTTGTAATTCAAGATGATGGATCCAAGTGTGATCTATTTTCTTAATCATAGTTGCATCAATCTCTCTGAGAATATTTTTTTTCACGATTTATCCAAGCATATAGATATCTAGTATCACCATTCACAATATTGTGCGGAGAGGCGGATAATGTTACTATAATACATTTCGACAGAGGAACAAGATGCTGACATTTTGACAAAGGCATTTTCAAGAGGGAAGTTCGAGTTCCACGGGTGTAGGATACAAGTGGTTGATAATCCCTTTCTTGTTGAGAGGGAGTGTTGAAAAATGCAACAAGAAATTTTGAATTTTACTTTTCCTTGATTAAATTTAGAAAAAAATGAATTTCCACTTCAACAGACAATTTAGATGTAGTTAACTTGTGTGACTTGGCCTATGTCTCCTATTTTACTTAGTAAATTCGAGTTGCAGGAGTTAGAGTTCATTTAAGCATGTTTGGTTGCTAATTCATAGCAATCAAAGTCAGTTATCTCAAGTTGTTTTCAGTTAAACTAGTTCCAACTTTTGGAGGAACTAGTGGAAGGTCAATTGTGAAGTGGGACTTCAGTCAAACTCAATGATCATCTAGTTAACTAATCAATCAGACCAAAATATCTAGTGCATGTAGATAATTCAAGTTCTCCAACCGTGGTGGAGATTCCAAGGTAATGTAACATTAGTTCCATACTAGTGTTAAGTATATAGGTGTTGCATGCAGTCTGATGATCAACCTTGGGAATTATGCAATCCTAAATAACTGGGGCCTAATTTTTTAGGAATTGTGTAAATTCTTATTGCATGTCTAAAATATTTGGTCTAAATTGTTAATTGACATCCATAGAGCAGTAGAGTAGGTTTGTGTGTTATGATTTTGATTAAAAATTCATGAGAAATTGCAAATCTGCACCATAATTTATACATGCATCTTTCGTCATAATTGCAAGTGGGAAGTGATCATTCTCCATATTCATAAGCTTCTAATCCTTGGGAGACATGTACTGGCTCTATCACGCACATACACATTTACATATACAAACATTGGATAGAAAAATGCCCCAATAGAAACACTAAGAATGGGACATTTTTCCAGAGCCTACAACTACCATATTCCTACCATATATCGTTACATTTACAAATACCCACTTGGCCTATACTAAAACAAACTAACTCAACAAAATGGAAATGCGACACATGGAAAATTAAAACCCACATTCTTAATTTCTTCAAACATAAAATGTCTTCTAGAATTTACATGGCCCCTCTTAGTTTGGAAAACATGGGGCTGATGATCATGCATAAAACTCCCTAGGTAGAATTTTTTTGACCTCCAAGTCAAATTCCTACAATTTGTGAGACCCTCTAGGGTCCTAAACTTTATGTTGCAATTTCCCACTTTGCTTACCTTGTTGGCTTATTGCTGCATTCAGTTCTCCTAGATCCCATGCCTTACTTTTTAGTTATCTATATGCTTGATCATGCTACTTCTTTAGTCCTGAATTCATCCTGCCAGTATCCCAAGTTTCATTTTGTTATGCTCCCTTACATCATTGAGACAATCTTTCAAACTTAGTAGATGTTGGTTGTCCTTCTCTTTCCACGACCCCATATTTCTTTTTTGGATTTATATCACCTTCTTCATGTTGTTGTAGTCCTTTATTGCTAGCCAAGTGTTGAATCTAATCATCATTTTGTCATCACTGTATCATTTCCCATATACTCCTTTCATCATGTTTTCCTCAACCTCTAGGTACACTCCACACTCCTTATAGAACATGTTGTTTACACCAGTCAATCTTATCAATGTCTGCAGGATCTAAATCTTCACCTCATAATATGATCTCCACTCTTCTGCATCCTCATAGTTGTAAATAAAATACATAATTCAGAATAGTTTCCAAGTCCCTATTACTGTTTGTTTCCTTGTACTTATTAATTGCAAAAGAAACAAATTCTCCTAAGACACAATAATCTCATCATTCTTTTCTTCTCCTTCTACTTCTAACAACACCTATTGTTCGTCCCCTGCATCCTCAGTTATGCTTCCAACAATCTACTTTTCATATAAATCCTTTGAAGCTTTAAACACCTTAGGTTCCTTGAATGCATTATTCCCACATTCTTCTTGAGAGAACTCTACATATACTTTTCTGATAGTTCTTTGAGGTTGTCCACCTACTGCATTAGCTTCCTTTGTTGTTCCTCATCAACATACTTTAGCTCCTCTAAAGGATTTTGTTGGTATGATTACACCAAAGGAGGTTTTCTCAGGGAGGGAGTCAAATGTGTTGCACTTTAGGATTTTTGAAGCCTCTGTTTACTGCTATGTCTCCAAAGAATCAAGGAAGAATCTTCATCCGATAGTAGAGTTTGGTGTATTTTTGGGTTATAGAGAAAATATCCACAACTACTGTGAGTACTTGCAATCCCTCAGAATGACAGTTGTGTGAAGGGATGTACAGTTTGATGAGGAGAAAGAAATGTGGTGCTCTCTGGACAGGGGGATTCAGATCCCACTAGAAGAGGAAATTTTAGCTCTGAAAGAAGAACCTCAAGAAGTTGTGGAGTAACCACAAATTGAGGAGCAAAGAGTGGAGATAACTACACAAGCGTAACCATCTATAGAAGGAAGAAAAAGGATCAGGGAAACTGAGATATTTATGCAGGATGCGAGGGAGAATGTGGGTGCTCCTTCAAATCAATGCAGGTAGAGAAGGTCACCTAATCGATACACTTGCTACATGTCTCTAATGACTGAGCTTGTAGAGATTCAGTGATGAAAGGATATTTTGGGGGTAAACCAATATCCCCTTTAATTTACAATTTCGATCTTGAGGCCTATGGGTTATGGCTCACAAACCTATTGGAAGTGTTATTCGTGGTCTTAGCCTTTAAAAACCCTGAACCATTCAACTATCGGGATACATGGATGCAAATGGGAATACGCTGAAACTCTGCTCCAAACCCTTTAATTGGACTTCAAAAACATTATGGCCCCAACTATAAAATGTCGGGTCCACTCCTCTAACATTTCCAACAGCCTGACTCCTCTTAACTCTGAAATGCCCTATCTCCGATCTTTGATTGCCTATCGATGCTTATCGTTATCAGCATATTGACATTCCATTACACCATCTACTAGCCCTTCATCTCTTCGATTTACTATCAGTGATTTGATTGCGACCGTCGATCCTAATTCTTGATCCGATGGTCCACGCTAAATCGCACAACTACTGTCGCTATAGTTCAATGGCCAGTCCAATAACTTACAAAGGGTTCTGTCGATGGAATATATCGGTGATCGCTTATCGCAATCCCTTAAAGCATGAAGTCTACCCCTTGTAAAGGAAAGTTGTGGATGTGATATGAATGAGTTACTCCGCATTGATTCCATCTGGGCTGTTGATCTTCTAGATCTAATGGTTCTTGTGCATCAATTATTCATTTCCTCTTAGACTTGGTTTTGCTTTCAATTGATGGATTTTACGTTAAAAGCATGGTTTTTTGCATACTTTGTCTTCACACAAGATGCTCATATATAACAATATTTCGTTAATCAGTGGATCGCCATTGATCCTTAAGTGATTGATGGTAGATCAAACCTGCAACACGTAACATTCAAACTATTTATGAAATATATGCAACACATCAATTCAACATAAAGCACACTTCATTTACACAGTAGGATTACAAGCTAAGGCATTTCAGCCTTAGAAGAAGTTCCCTATCGATTACATTCTACTCACTCAGGTTTACATAAATCTCTATCTATCACTCTATCTCGTCTCTATACCCTATTGAACACATAGGTTCATAATATATAAAAAACATTGGATCAAATCACTAAAAGGATCCGATCAAATCCTCTCCATGAATTGCTCAACTATCCCTAATTCTCTCTACATGCATGCATATGTGGCAGATTACATTTAATAAAGTCTTCCAGAGACTTATCACTTCCATCATTTTAGCCATATTTTAACAGAATTTCCCCTATTTTGTTACGATGGTCCATGTCCTCTTCCTTGCTCTACTTTGGATTCCTTCTTTAATTATGAGTGCTCAGATGCTCCTGCATCAGACTCCCGAGACACAAAAATTTATGACCTCCTAGTCATCTGCTTCTCCTTGTCCTTAGCAATTCTACCCACTTCTCAGTGGAACTGCCTTCATTATCTTTTGTGAGCTGCAACCAACCTCTGCAGTAATAGTCTTCCTCTACTACACGATACCTCACTAAGATTTCTCCTCTGAACTTAGTCTTTTGGTATCCTTCTGGTTCTCTCCTCTTTGGAACCACTTGAGCACTCCATGCTCTAGGCTTGCTGCAAGTCTTCTCACCTATCGCTATCATTCGCTACATGACAGTAAGACCATAAACTTTCCAGTTTTAAACAACTCTACCTCCTTCTCCTTCTGCTTGCACTCTTCTTCCTTCTCATAGGAATTCCTTTCCCTGCTCTAATACCAAATGATGAAAGGAGATTTTTGGGGTAAACTAATATCCCCTTTCATCTACAATTTCAATCTTGAGGCCTGTGGGTTATGGCCCACAAACCTATTGAAAGTTTTATTTGTGGCCTTAGCCTTTAAAGGCCTAGAACCATTCAATTATCAGGATACATGGATTCACACAGGAATACACAGAAACTCCACTTCGAACCCTTTAACCAAACTACAAAAAAATTACGGCCCCAACTATAAAACATTGTGTCTGCTCCTCTAACATTTCCAATAGTGCTACTCCTCCGAAATCTGAAACACTCGATATATGATCTCCGATTGGCCCAATCTCTGATCGCTGAGGCACTTATCACTATCAACATATCAGCATTCCATTACTCCATCTGCTAGCTCTTCAACTCTCCAATTTTCGATCAGTGATTAGATCGTGACAGTAGATCCTGATTCTCGATCCAACTGTCCACGCTAAATCACACAACTGTTATCACTATAGTTCAATGGCCAGTCTGATAACTTACAAAGGGTTCTATCGATGGGATATATCAATGATTGCTTATTGTAATCCCTTAAAGCATGAAGTTCGCCCCTTGTAAACGAAAGTTTTCGATGCAATATGAATGAGTTACTCCGCAACGATTCCATCCAAGCCATTGATCTTCTAGATCAAATGGTTCCTGTGCATCAATTATTCATTTCCTCTTGGACCTGGTTCTACTTGCTATTGATGGATTTTACATTAAAAACACAGTTCTCTGCCATACTCTGTCTTCACACAAGATGCTCATATATAACAATATTTCGTTAATCAGTGGATTGCTATGGATCCTTAAGTGATCAATGGTTGATCGAACCTGCAACGCATAACATTCAGACTATTTATGAAATATACGCAAGTTACACATCAATTCAACACAAAGCACACTTTCATTATACACAGTATGATTACAAGCTAAGGCATTTCAGTCTTAGACCGAGTTCTCTCTCAATTACTTTCCGCTCAATCGGATTTACATAAATCCCTATCTATCACTCTATCTTGTCTCTATACCCTATAGAACACGCAGGTTCATCATATGTAAAACACATTGGATCGGATCACTGAAAGGATCTGATCAAATCCTCTCCATGAATCACTCAATTGTCCCTAATTCTCTCTACATGCATACATATGTGGTGAATTACAATTAATAAAGTCTTCTAAAGACTTATTTCTTCCATCGTTTTAGTCCTATTTTAACAGAATTTCCCTTGTTTTGCTCCAATGGTCCACGTCCTCTTACTTTCTCCGCTTTGGATTCATTCTTTAATTATGAGTGTTCGGATGCTCCTGCATCATTGAGCCATCCTCTTTTGAGGAATAAGTAGAGCGACATATATGGTTTGATGCAATGGTGGATAAATACAAATCCATTGTAAATAAAAGTGTTTGGGAAATGGTCCCAATACTAATAGATAAATTAGTTGTGGGTTTGAGATGGATCTTCAAGGTGAAGCAAGCAGCAGATGGAAGCATATAGAAGTATGAGGCCAAATTTTTGGCCAAGGAGTACTCTCAAATTGAGGGAATTGACTATGATGAGACCTTTTCTCTTGTAGCAAGGTACTTATCCATTAGATTAATTCTTGTTATAGTTGGGAAGATGGGGTGGAAGATCCACCAAATGGATTTAAAAACAACATTTCTCAATGGGGTTGTTAAGGAGGAGGTGCGCATTGAGAAACCAAAAGGATTTAAGACATTTGATCAGGAGTCTCATGTGTGCATATTCAAGAGAGCATTGCACAATCTCAAATAAGCACCTTGTGATTGGTACACCAAGAGTGACAATTATTTCACCAGTTTGGGATTCACCAAAGTGAGGCAAATGCAAACCTCTATCATATTTTGGTAGAAGGTAAATTACTTATTATTGTCTTATATGATGATGATTTAATTTTAACTTGTGATGAACAACTGATTAGATATTGCAAGGAGGACCTTGCAAAGGAGTTTGAAATGAAAGACATGGGTGCCATGCACTACTTCCTTAGTTTGGAAGTATGGAGACACCTCTACCAACCAATCGGATGATTGGGAATGCCACTTTAGGTGAATAAGTGGATGCTACAATTTATTGACATCTAGTGGGTTCACTAATGTATCTTGTGAACACACGACTAGATATGTGTTATGTAGTCAACCAGCTGAGCCAAGCTATGGTTAGGTCTACCAAATTATTTTGGAAGGAATCTAAGTATGTTATATGGTACCTTAGAGGCACTACCCAGTTTAGACTATGATACATATGGATAGAGGGAGTGAAGTTGTATGCATTAATAGATGCAGATTGGGCAAGGAGTCCATCAGACTGAAAACGTATATCAGATGGAATTTTCAGTGTTCGATTTGTAGTTGTTTCCTAGTACAGAAGGAAGAAAAAATTTTTGGTTCTCATCTCAGAAAAAGAAAAATACATGGTCGCAAGTCAAGAAACATGTGACATGATCTAGATGAGAAAGGTACTTGTTGGATTATTTGGTTAGATGATGAATCCAAGTGTGATATATTGTGTTAATCACAGTTGCATTAAGCTCTCTCAAAATATTTTTTTTCATGATTGATCCAAGCATATAGATATCTAGTATCATCATTTACGAGACTATGTGAAGAGGTGGATAATGTTTCTACAATACATTTTGACAAAGGAACAAGATGCTGACATTTTGACAAAGGAAATTTCAAGAGGGAAGTTTGAGTTCCACGGGTGTAGGATACATGTGGTTGATAATCCCTTTCTTGTTGAGAGGGAGTGTTGAAAAATGCAGCAAGAAATTCTAAATTTTATTTTTCCTTGATTAATTTGAGAAAAAATTAAATTTCCACATCAACAGAAAACTTGGATGTAGTTAACTTGTGTGACATGGCTTATGTATCTTATTTTACTTAGTAAATTCGAGTTCCAGGAGTTTGAGTTCAATTAAGCATGTGTGATTGCTAATTTTCAGCAATCAAAGTTAGATATCTCAAGTTGTTTTTAGTTAAACTAGTTCCAACTGTTGGAGGAACTAGTGGAAGGTGAATTGTGAAGTCGGACTTCAGTCAAAATCATTGATCATCTAGTTAACTAATTAATTAGACCAAAATATCTAGTGCATACAGATAATTCGAGTTCCCAACCATGGTGGAGATTCCAAGGTAACGCAACATTAGCTCCAAACTAGTCTTAAGTATAAATTTGTTGCATGCAGTTTGATGATCGACCTTGGGAATTACACAACCCTAAATAAAAAGGGCCTAATTTCTTAGGAATTGTTAAGTAAATTGATTAAGTATGTGTCATAGCTTCTCAACATTATTCACTTGCATGTTATGCTCAATTGAGAAAATCAATTGTAATATATCTTTATTCTTCAGAATAATGCAAGTAGACATTGGGGTTTTTGGAAGATTTCTTTCCCCATAAAAAATATTGTGTGCATGTGCGTAAATTACTATTGCATGTCTAAAATATTTTTTCTAAATTGTTAGTTAACTTTCGCAGAGCAGTAGAGTAGGTTTGTGTCTTGTGATTTTGACTAAAACTTCATGAGAAGTTGCAAATCTACAACATAATTTTTACATGCATCTTTCCTCATAATTGCATCTTGGAAGTGATCGCTATCCATATTCATAAGCTTCTAATCGCTCAGAGACATCTACTAGCTCTATCACACACACACACATATTTACATATACAAACATTGGGGCTCCAAGTGGAATTGGTGGGTGGCCACCACTATCCACCCGGATCATTCCTCCCCCCTTAGGAAGCAATGGTCCCCATTGCAATGAGATCCTCCATGAGATGGGGAAAGTTCTGCTGAACTTCGTCCCTAGTCAGCCACTTGCCCTGGTGAAGGAGTTGGCCTACTTTGAATGGGACATTTTTCAAGAGCGTAAAACTACCAAATTCCTACCATATACCATTACATTTACAAAGACCCACTTGGCCTATACTAAAACAAACTATCTCAACAAAATGGAAATGGGACACATGGAAAATTACAGCCCACATTCCTAATCTGTTTAAAAAGAAAATCTCTCCTAGAATTTACATGGCCTCTCTTAGTTTGGAAAACATGGGGCTAATGCTCATACATCAAACTCCCCAGGTAGAAAATTTTTAACCTCCAGGTCAAATTCCTTTAATTTGTGAGACCCTCTAGGGTCCCAAAATTTATGCTCTAGTTGCCCACTTTGCTTTCCTTGTTGGCATGTTGTTGCATTCAGTTCTCCTGGATCCCATAACTTACTTTGTAGTTATCCATATGCTTGATCATGCTACTGCTTCAGTCCTGAATTCAGTCTGTCATTCTCGCAAGTTTCATTTTGTTATGCTCCCTTACCTTGTTGACATAATATTGCAAACTCAGGAGATGTTGGTTGTCCTTCTCCTTCCACAATCCCATATTTTTTTTGTAGTTATCTCACCTTCTCCACGTTGTTGCAGTTCTTTCTTGTTAGCCAAGTGTTGAATCTAATCATCATTTTTTCATCACTATATCATTTCCTAGATACTCCCTTCATCAAGATCATGATTTCCTCAACCTATAGGTACACTCCACACTCTTGATGAAACATGTTGTTTACACTAGTCAATCTTATTAGCGTTTGCAGGATCCCAATCTTCACCTCATAATATGATCTCCAATCATCTGCATCCTCATAGCTGTAAATAAAAAACATAATTCAAAATAGTTGGCAAGTCCCTATTTCTTTTTGTTTCCTTTTACTCATTGACTGTAAAAGAAAGAAATTCTCCTAAGACACAATCATCTCATCATTCTTTTCTTATCCTTCTGCTTCTAACAACATATGTTTTTCATCCAATGCATCCTCAGTTATGCTTCCAATAGCCTTCTTTTAATCTAAATCCTTTGAAGCTTTAAACACCTCAGCTTCCTTCGACGCATTATTCCCACATTCTTCTTGAGAGAATTCTACATCTCATTTTGCGATAATTCTTTGAGGTTGTCCACCTACCACATTAGATTCCTTTTTTTGTTCCTCATCATCATACTTCAACTCCTCCTAAGGTTTTTCCTTCTCAATAGTCTTTGTCACTTGTTCGGCTCCACAGTGATAAATACCTACAAATTCAAACTCATATAAACAATTAGCTAACAATATGTTTATTTCTTCCTCCTCTTCTAATGTTATTAGCATGCCTTCATTTTTTTAAGCTAAGAAAATCCTCATTTAATAATAGAGATCATCCTCTCTTAGGATTAGTCCTTACTCTGGTCCACATAAATGAACTTCCACCTCTCCATACTCAACAAATCAAAGCTCTTCTTTCATTAAGGAAGTACCATGCCCACTCTTGGAAATTTCTTGCGGGTCATTTCTCCTTGTCTGTATTCAGTGAACAATTATATTTCTTTTTTCTACCATATTTGAGAAGCTACCTCATCCTTCCTTGAGGACTATCCATCAATTAAATATTAAATTTGTCTCTCTCAAACAACTTATTACTCCCATTCTCACTTTGGGTTGGTTTTCCATTCTCCTCTCCTGCAAGAATTGCATTCACATGAAATTCATCAATCTTAAACACAAAAGGCCTTTTAGCTTCACCTCGTGCTTTTTCCATCCATTCCTTTATTAGGTTTCCCTGCTTATCACCATCATTAGTTTGTAGTTACTTTTTTTGTTCTAGACTTTCCATACAGTCCATGAGACTTCCAGGAAATCTCTCTTCATCCTGTTTTCTAATAATGTCTCCCCAATCATGAGATATTATGATGGTTTCCATTTATCATCATGATTATGTCCTCAACATGAAAAAGATTATTTATTTTTAAAAATGTCAGGTCCTTGAGCCTTTGTTGGGGACCCTTGCATCACTTTCTAGTTTGGACTTCTCTCACAATCCATGAGACTTTCCACAAATATTCTTTCCTTGTCTCTAATCAATGACCCCCTTCTACTTCTTTTTTGGGCTCAATTGCTCTGAGATTTTCTTCTTCCATCCAAGATTTTATCAATGTCCTCATCCTCTACTTCCCTAGCTCTTTGGATTTAGGGGATTTCTTCTTAAAACTCTTATGTTTGACACATAAATTGAACCTCCTAATTAATTCTTGTCTATGGTATTCTTCCCTACTTTGTAGAAGTTACATCAATACTTAACGTATGCCATCAACTCAATCATATCCCTTCAAACTATTCATCACTCAGCCTCCTCACACCATTTTTCTTGGTTTCATGCTCGCCTTTGTTGTGGCTTTTCTTTGAACCCTGATTATGGCCATCAATAGTCTTCTCTTTTCCTTCCTTTTTGTGAGCCTTCGCCTTCCCACTGTGAACCGTAGAAAATCCATTGTAATAAGTCTTATCCATTTCTTGTGACCTGAACATCTCACCTCCTCTTTACTATTGGTGTTTTTCTGGTTCTCTCCACTCAAAACTCTTCAACACTCCTTACTTCTCTTTGGTTTTTGCACCTCCTGCTCACCTCTTAATAACTTCACTTGTTCTCTCCTCTTGGGGATCTCTTATCCTCTTCAGTATTCAACTATAATCAGGTTCTATTGCAGTCTTCTAGCTACAGGTTCCTTTCTTCCATAGTCATGAGAATACTAATGGTTCTGTCCTCAAATATTATCATAGTAACATTGCTACCAAATTCCTTATCAAAAAAAAATTCAAAGACCAGATTTACCTTCTCACCAGATGAATCTTTTCCTCTTTCCTGGATGTATTCTTCTCCCAAAAATACTTTAACAACTCCTCTTTAGCTCTCAGTGTTTCTCTATCTCCTTCTAATGCAAATTCCTACCTTCTCTGCCATACGTCTCTTCACTATCTTGGCCCATTCATTTCCATTGCTTTTAAAAAATGAGACATCTTGGGTTTTTCCCCCTATTCCACAAGAATTTTCTTCCTTAGTCTTCGGAAATCCTAGTTGCACTTTCCCTTTTAATGTTTGAAAACTCTAATACCAATATGACGACAGGCTACTGCAGCATCCTACCAAATAAACCTAGGACTATGTTTTCAATTATTAGTGTGGCATCATCTTTCTCCTTTTCTTCTCCTAACTTCAAACCCCACGCATCTATGTCCTTATTCTTCTATTATTGATGGCAACACTTATTCAATTTATGAAGTTGGACTCTCCTTATTCACTAAGCTAGATTCCTAAATTAATAACAAACCATTATCTTTCATCCTTTCCCATTTAACAATGGCATGATTCCAAAACTATGTGGGTCTAGATGGATTGATCAAGAGGTCGAGTTTTATTTACCTCTACCTTTTCTCCTAGAGGCTGACCTTCACTTGAAGTCTGGTTTGGGTAAAATTTTATTTTCCCCTTTAGTGCAGTCAACAAAGACGAAGGATCAATGTCTGAATTGTCACGTTCAGGTTTCTTACTTCCTTGTGTAATAATGGACCTAACTTTCTTAACCCCAATGGTCCAACATGCTAGCATTTGCAACTTTAATGGAACACGTTGAAACTGATAATTAACCAAGGTTGATTCTTTTATTGGCTCACTAGCCAGTGAATTCTAAATTCGCACCAATCCTCCTTTACATAATTCCTTCCAATTAAATCGAAGTTGTTAAACCATACATATAGTTATAGATGGTTTGAGGAACCAAGACTTACTCATCCCCACACTATCTTGATTATTTTACATTGACATTGTGTTTGTATCATGCAGTCTCGATAATTGAACATTATTCCTTGGTGGAGTTTAATGTGTGTTATCTACAATTTAGTTTAACAATATTTCTCCTCACGGGACATGGAGTAAAATATGCTTTCAAATCAATTCCTAATTAAAGAAAGAGTTGAAGGCAACTTCCAACCACATGGACATAACTCCTTTTCTCATTTTTCTTCTCCAACCATACATAACAATGGAAAGTAGATCAAAATATTCCTTTATCCAACTTTTATGCTAACATAATTACATTTCAGAGAGAGCACACCAAAGAAACCATACACATACATAGAGAGATTTAAAAATTCCTTATTCATTCTTAAGTTGGAAAATTTATACATAAGAGCTATACATAATAGCTTACAGAAACCTCTATTGGCTCTATCGTGCACACACACAATTACATATGCAAACATTGAATGGAAAAATGGGACATCTATTTATTGCTTAAAACATCATATTTCTACCCTACACCTATTGTATTTACAAAGGCCCACTTGGTACGTACTAAAACAAACTAACAACTGAACATAATGGAAATGGGGCACATGGAAAATTACAACCAACATTCCTAATTTGTAAAAAATAAAATCTCTCATATAAAATTTACATGGCCCTTTTTAGTTTGGAAAAAATGGGGTTAATGCTCCTGCATTATTCTCCCACATGATGACATCAACATGACATCATAATGCCATGTGGCAACCTGAGAGGGGTGCCACATGTCACTCATTTTTCAATGTTGCAAAGGTATCGATGAGACCTACACAAAAAATAAGTTTGTAGTATGATTTGATCATCATAACTATATCAAAAACTCAAATAAATTCAACCACCTATATATTTGTGTGATGAAATCTTGTAAAAGATCCAACTATCATATTGCTTCATGGAGAGTCTTGTTGATTAGTTATTAAATCTTATAAATCTATCATAGACCTTTCATTATGTTATTAATTATATTATTGAGTGTTTAGGGATCCTCCCTCGTTTATCTTATCCTCCTCCTCATCATGTTAAAGATCCAACTGTCATATTGCTTCATGGAAAGTCTTGTTGCTTACGTAGACATCATGAATGATGTTGTCTTGAACCTTCCCTTTAACATTAATGATATCTTGTTGCCATCAATGACAACACTATGTGCAAAAAAATGCATTTAACATAAAATAATATGTACAAAATTTAATTAGAGTCTCTCCTAAGGTCTTTAGCAACCTTAAAATTTCAAAGTCTTTCTAGATATTTCAAGGGGGGGCCTCCCACTTGCATTCTTATGCAAGTAGATTACCTTATCTATGAATCATTAGTTATTAAATCTTATAAACATGTCATAGACCTTTCATTAAGCTCTTAATTATATTATTGAGCATTTAGGGATCCTCCCTCATTTCTTTTCACCTCATCACCAAAAGTAGGTGATTCAACCTTCTTAATTTCTCTAGGCACAACCAACTCCTAGCAATCTCTACTACCACTATTAAGGATTCTTCCTGGTAATTTCCCATTGTTGTACCAACCTCTAAGAAACTTATGTATGATTTTTTCATTGAGGTATTTTCTTGGACATTAGAGATTTCCATTCCCTCATGTTGCTTATAAGGGAAATACAAAGTGGGTTTTCCATTTTGTAGCCCCAACATTTCAATGTTTTTTCTTTGATTTACTTATTTCCATATTGTTGGTTTCTAGATAATGTGTCTAAAGTTTAAATGGTTTATGCTTATTTTTTTGTGGGTGAGGGAATTCATGGAGTAGGTGTTATCCTATACAAACCCAACATTTCAATGGCATTTACATTTTCCTCAATTTACCTTACTTTCTAATTGTTTATAGCAATGTTTATCCTTCTGAAAGATGTCATTAAGTGTCATAACAACCATAACATGTATGACATGTTTTGTATAAATATCATGTTTAGATTTGTGTACTCTTTTTGTTCTCTAATGAGCTTTTCATTATCTACTTTGCAACTCGAAATGTCCTCCTTCAAACTCTGCTCTCCAATTTTCCTTAAAAGAGATCATTACAATACTGAGTTGTGTCTTTCTAACAGACATCCTTCTCTTTCTTTTTACTACTAGAAAGTCTTCTAATTTATTGAAATAACACAAAACTATTAATCAAGCCCATCTAGGTTCAAAGTTGAACCTTAACACTAATGCCACTTGCAACATAGTATCATAGCTCCTACTTCTTATGTTATGAGCCCATCGAGGTCTAGTGTCAAACCAAGTTTTATTACCACTTTTTAACATATTATTAGAAATCTCATTTCATCTATTCTCAAGCCCATCTAGGTCTAGTGTTAAACCTTACTTTGATACCACTTTTTTTTCAGGAAGGAAAAAACGTTGATTTTATTATATTGTAGTAAAACCAGTACATCAACATCCATCTGGATTCGACATGAAAGCATCATATTACCACATAGAAAAATAGTAGCCTAGTACCATATAAAAAGGGATCAAGTCTAGTCTCTACAATTAGACGGAGTCCACATAAAACAACATGTGTACCAAAGAAAAAATCAGAGGAAGAAGCCCATAACAAGGAAATATCCATCCATTGCAAGACAAAAACCTAGAAATGTGAATTCCACAATGAGCATCTATTATGATGTGGACATAGAAAAATATCAAAATACAGTGTAAAATGCAGTGTAGACAAAAACTCAAGGAAAAGACATAAAACCAACATTTATCGAGCACCATCCACCTCTAGAGTGAGATGAATCCCATCAAAAGTGTCGAGTAGAATTTGCTTAGACAAGGCATCTACAACAATGTTGTGAACTATGTGGATGTGTTATATAGTGACTCTCTGAAGAGTGTCCTAAAGATATGTGATGTTCCTTAGCTAGCCCTGTAGATGGGGGTGTGAGATAGTGGAGAATCCTAAGACATGATTGATGATGGCCTGGGATTATCCATATATGTTTATGTTGTATCCTATCCATATACCAGTTTGTAACATACCCAGTGTTTTAATGCTCAATTAAGGATTCAAGGTATCAATTTGTTTTCTTCCTCTCGAGCTTAATAATCAACTCTGATACAAATTTTTAACACATTGAACCCCCCAATATTTCATTAGGGTTGTGGAGCATCACATTTTTTCTAAAACATTATATCAAATGGTTCTGTGCATTAATAAATATCCATAAAAACACATTTTGTTGGAGAATTTCCTCAAATATAGGACATATAAGAATCAAATATGAAGTGCATATTGCATCTTGAATATGGCATACAAGTTAAATAAAATCTTAAGTACATCTTGCATCTTGATCATGACATAAAGGTTATTGAAGTGTAAACTTTTGAAACCAAAGTGAGAGTGTAATGGAAGTTATATCTAAATAACTTTAGGTATACATAAGACATTGATCACCAATGGAGTAATTTCATCATATATGGAGTTATCCACTATTGTTGCTCTCTTTTCTGATTTGGGCAGTTTCTCATTTCTTTCGGTGACAAGACAAATGTATGATTAATCGATCCAAATATCGGTTATACGTTATTACTTTAGAATCCAAATTTCGTTTTAGATTCAATGGATTATTTACACGTTAGTAAAACACTTAAAGCTCCTTATATATTTGAGTTAATCCTCTTCTCAACCCTAGTAATAAAAAAACATACAATGGGTTGAAATTACAATATTTCAACAACAATGAGTAGTAAAAGAACATACATCCTACAGAAATTATAAATTGTAGGCACTCGGAAAAACAAAAAAAAAAAAGCAGAAACACCAATGGGCAATCATTAAAGATAATAATTCCAACACACCATAATAGAATTGTTCATATTTATATGATGCAATATGTATTAGTGTGATTCATTCCATCTTTTTCAAAATTATTAACCTTCGAATTTCACATTAAAGCCAATGATATAAAGACTAGAAATTGTACTGTCTATACATAAAACTAAATTATGTAAAAGATATGCAACATGCAGAAACGAAAGAAGCAGATCACATTCAAATGACCAATCATAAAAAGTGCATAGATAGCAATTCCAATACATAACTACAAGATTATTCGTATTTTATTTATTGTAATTCATTCCTTTGAACACATTAGTACCAAGTCTTTTTTTTGAAATGAGAACAAACGATGCTACAAGAAATGAAGCTTGATGTGCATATCAATATTTCGGGGCATCGCACTCAATATGCTTCTTCACCATCTTTTTCATTTGAAAATAATAATTTCCTTCACGTTCCTCTTCCCGAGTAACAAAAGCCAACGTAGAATCAACATTATCAATTTTGTAAGTGTAATATACAACACTACCCTTCCTTGGAAGCTCTTGTTGAAATGCCAATCTGGCAATATATAGAGGTCAAAAATATTTGGGCCGATGGGAGGACAAATATCGAGATACACCAACAACCAATAGAGCCACGTGACACCTTCAGTATAATCGTTTAACATGTCTTCTGCACACTAGAGCTTTTGCTAGCTAGCAGTGAGATTTCTTAGAATACTTGCACTCTCTTAGGCGACTCAGCATATTTAATTCAGAAATAATACAAATTAAGAAAAATAAATATATTTAATTCGGAAATAATGTAGTCATTGTGGATAAGTTTCATAGGTAGTGCCACTTCTAGGTGGTGGAGGAAATAACTTCCTCAGTAAGACGAAGTGTTGAAATTGTTGGGTTGTGTTATATTCTTTTCACAACTAACCCATGTAGTGAACTGGGGGGTTAGAAGGGGGGTGGGTAGACCCCCTCTACGGGGGTCTGGGGCAGTGCCTCGGGAAAAATTTTTTTTGGACTCTATATTAGGTTGGGCAAACCTACCTATGGTTTTCGGTCCATGGTTTTGGACGCGATGGTTTTTGGTCCATGTTATTAGATGCTTCGGCAATTATAAATATGTATTGTGACATTGAAGGGAATATAATGAAAAATCAAGCTGGGAGTCCTAGTTTTGGGATCCAGTGGGAAAGTCTCTGTGTATATGTGTTTTATGTGTTATGCTCTCACATTGTTTATTTTCTGTGTTTTAGAATTCGTATGCAGGTAATTTCTGTACGGGGTTAAAACCTACATTTGGTATCAGAGCTGTTTTGGCTTCAAGGGGACACTTTTTATGTTGAGGGGTTTTGCTCGGGCTTGTGGTAGACCTTGTTCAATGGGAGATCTGTGAGATCGATTTTGGTGGTGAGAGAAGATGGCAGGAAGTGGAAATATAGATATCGATAAATTTAATG
The DNA here is from genome assembly GCA_000404065.3 of Pinus taeda. Taxonomy (NCBI): domain Eukaryota; kingdom Viridiplantae; phylum Streptophyta; class Pinopsida; order Pinales; family Pinaceae; genus Pinus; species Pinus taeda. The sequence goes on from APFE030999455.1 coordinate 29,288, forward strand.
GCCAAAGTTTTGAGTTGTGGAAACTCATGATGTAGGATTTGTTGGTGGATAAGGATCTGTGGATTGCAGTAGATCTGGGTACTAAATCAACGGGACTGTTCGATGAAGAATGGACGAAGTTGGATCAGAAGACAAAGAGCACAATATGATTATGTGTCTCAGATTTAGTATTGTTGAGTGTATCAGGGGAAGCTAGGGTGAAGGCTTTATGGGACAAGTTAGGGACTTTGTACCAATCTAAGTCTCTTGTGAATAAATTATTCTTATAGAAAAAGCTGTATAATCTGAGAATGAAAGATGGAGACTCGTTGAAAGAGCATCTGAATGAATTTAATACTATGGTAAGTCAGTTAGCATCTGTTGATATCAAAATTTCAGTCGAAGATAAGTGCATTAGTTTGTTGTGTTCTCTACCACATTCGTAGGATAGTGTGGTTATTGCAATAGATAACAATGCAACTGCCTTACAGTTTGATAAAATAGTATCTTCCTTGCTGGCAGAGGAGATGAGACAGAAAAATATGGAGAGCCAGAATGGTGATGCCTTATCTATACGAGGACGATCCCAGAACAGAAACAAAAATAAGTCATCGAGTGGGAGATTTAAATCTATAGGGAGATCTAAATCTCCAGGAAAACCTGTAAAGGTGGTGTGTTGGAAATGCGAAAAGGAAGAGCACTACAAAAAGGACTGTAAATCTAAAGCTCATGACAAAGGAAAGGCATCTGATGATGCTTCTTCTGCAGAGGTGAAATCCACCTCAGATGAAGGTGTGGATGTGTACTTGGCTTTTTCAAGTACACATGTAGATCATGAGGCATGGTTGATTGACTCAAGTGCATCCTTTCACTTCACTCCACATAGAGAGTGGTTCTGCGAGTATGATAAATACGATGGTGGTGATGTCTTCTTAGGGGATGATAGGAAGGCTAAAATCGTTGGTCACGGAAGAGTAAATAGTTCAGCAAGCTCCTCGTACTTTAACTTGTCCTGAAATGGCCTAAGTAATCCATTGAGAAAATATTATATTTTCAACTCTTCATCTTAGAGAAATGACACATATTCGAACAGTGCTATGAACTAAATAGCATATTCGCCCTAATTAGTTGTTGTACTTTTATTTCATTGAATTCCTTCATCTTATAATTATGATACCCCTTTATATCTCTAGCATTTGGTCCATATTGTGACAACATTAGCATGTATGACGTGTTTTGTAGCAATATAATGTTTAGATTGGTCTAATCTTCTCGTTCTCTAATGAGTCTTTCATTGTCTGCTTTATAACTTCAAATGTCTCCCTTCAAACTGTTCTCCCCCCTTTTCTCGAAGGAAACCATTTCAATACTAAGTTGTGCCTTTCTAATGGACATCCTTCTCTTTCTTTCCACAGTTGGAAAATATTATTTACTGAAATAACACAACTATTAATCAAGCTCATCCATGTCTAGTGTTGAACCATGTTTTTTTTTACCACTTTGCAATATATAATTAGAGCTCCCATTTCATCTATCCTTGATCCCATCTAGGCCTAGTGTTGAACAATGCTTTGATATCACTTTGTAACATACCAATGCTTTAATGATTGATTAAAGATTTGAGTTATCAAATTGTTTTCTTCTTTACGATCTTAACAGTCAACTCTGACACAAATTTGTAACACACCTGAACCCCCATTGCTTCATTAGGGTTGTGGGGCATCACATTTTTTCTAAAATATTATATCAAACATTTCCCACACATTAATAACTACCCATAATAACACATTTTGTTAGGAAATTTTCCCAAATAATTTCTATGCATAAAGTTATGAGCAAAAGATTGTTCAATTGATTAATGATATTCATTATTATGGAAAATATATTTATTATATGCACTAAATTGACATAAATTAATAAATAATATAATAACTTGTCAATTATAAAATATTCTAAATATAATTAACTTCAAGATAATACCTAGCCCTTGCACCATCCTAAGAACATCTTGAAAATTTTAAGTGCATCATGCATCTTGAAAGTGACACTTGAACATGGCATAGAGGCTATATTGAAGTGTAGACTTTTGAAACAAAAGTGAGTGTCATGGAAATTATACCCAAATAACTTGGGTATACATAAGTTTGGTTTTCAATGGATAAATTTCATCACATGTGGGAGTTAACGGTTGTTGTTGCTCTCTTTTCTAATTTGGGCGGTTTCTAAGAGGTGTCGAGACAAATGCGTAATGAAGCTATGCAGGTAACGGTTATACACATTATTGTTTTAGAAAAGAATGTTGTTGGGGACGAAAATGCCTTTCCAAATTTCATTTAAGATTCAATGGATTATTTGCACGTTAGTAAACAGCTTGAAATTCATTACGTCGTAAGGCATTCCCCTCTGAAATCAACTCCCCTCTTGTCTTATGTGTCTTACCATGATGCATCGGATCTTATGTTAGACGATTAAACCATTTTCCACCGTTAATCAAAAATATCATTATAACTAAAAATAACAGTTGAAACTTAATCGTTTTCTTGGAGCAGCTGAAACTTGATCATTTTCTTGGAGCAGCGAACCCTCAATTGAGAGAAGGTAGATGGCCATGGCTTGCCTCGCAGAATATCATCCTCCTCTGTCTTATCCATTATGCGCACTTGCCATCGGCCTGCACTGCATTAACTCCTTGGCGCAAATCTCATGCATGCTAGGGTCATTAACTTTTCACCACCATTCTCCTTACAACAGCTATGTAACCCACCTCACCCTTCCCCATCCATGGCACACCACGCCACTTTGTCACACGGAATAAGTTGATCTTGCAGACAAGATAGACCTTCCTAGAATCTAAAGAAGACCTAATGACAAGCAAACCAACCAGAGACTATCTTTCTCTAAATATGCTTTTATAAATAATGGCAAACAAGTGTGTTTAGGGCCTACCTTATGTCCAACGCAAGTTTGGGGATGCCCTCGCTCCTTTGATCCAAATGAGCTCCTTTATCGCGAACCTACAAACACAAACAAGGCAAACAAATTAAATAGCACCTGAAAAGCCAATATCATAAAACATATTTAACATGAAAGTCAAGGAGTCCATGAAACAAATAACATGAGATACTTGTTGAGAAAAATGAGTCTGATTGTATTAATTCAAAAGAAGACGAACTTTACAACCTTTGCCTTGACGCTGTACAAGCTCCTCCCAGGGTCCAACAAGAAGTCTCCTCTACTTTGACAAGCTTCACTCACTCCCCAATGAAGCCAAAAAGGTATGTGATCTCTCCTCTCAAGTTTAACTAGGAAGTCCCAATTCCATCAGCATTTACCCTCAAAATGTTCAGCTTCTAACCTCCCTAGCAACTGACCCAATGCCTTAATTTATAGTGCAATGGAGGGAAGTTACTAGGTCCTCCTTCAAAGGATAGAATCCTCCTTCAAAGGGATAGCTCCTCCTAACAAGGGATTAGCTCCTTCTCTTTTGGGATGCATGAACCACTTTGGAGCGAACAGTCCATGCCAAAATTCCTTCTAGAAACATCTAGAATTAACCCAAAGTGAGTTTTTTAAGATAAAACTTGCGCCTTTTTTACTTTCACAGGGGTACGCACCCACCCCTTTACAGACACAGCATGCAGGTACTCAGGTATTATGAACAAAGGGTGCGGGACCGCAGGTAAAAGTAGAAGAAAGTGCGGAACCAGAGTAATATTGATTTTCAAAGTCTTTCTCTCTTTTGCAAAGCTTGACATGAAGAGCTAAGGTCTGAGACTTGCTTAGGAGGCTGGTATAGGTGGTGATAGACCCATACTGACTGAAAATAATCATGGTGACGATATTTTTGTGTAACAGCCACATGATCTCGTACTCACTAGGTGGGATGTAATAGATCTTGTCCCTTATCTATCTGATTGGGCTCCAACAGTTGGGATTTTGGGGTTCTCAATCGATGGTGATTACTCTAGCCTTTCAAATCCTAAATTCACCTTTCAATGTTTTGTTCTTCGACCCGCTCGACATTCTTCATTTGTTTCTCGAGTTTTGGGTCCATATTGTGTATGACGAACCCTTGGCTTCCTATGCTTCGACAATGGAGGAGGTTGTTGGGAATCTGGGGAAATGCCATGGCCACCCTACTAGAGTTGATACCCTCGCACTATGAGGGGTTTATCTCAATGGATGTGGAGCCAGTAATCCGTCTTGCCTAGGCTCAAGGTTCTTCGTATGTTCAGGTGAATCTATATCATTTATTTATCCTCATGCTCGTTTTCCATTAAGAAATGATTCTTTGTCTACATTTACTGAGAAATCTTTCTTGTTACAGGGTTAGAGGAGATTTTGCTGGAGGGGCAGATATATATATAGAAGAAGCGCTTTCCCTCCTCCTTCAAGAAACTATGGTTGGTTTTTTGTTCTAGGTTATCTCCATACTTCAGAAATCTCCAGTTTCCTATTCTACTGTTCCTCGCTGCGTTACTTTGCTTGCCTAATTCGCTGAACAGATTCCTACAATGCCAATGCATAATAGTTCCATTTTCATAAAAGGTAAGGTGGTTTTATTTTGATTTATTGGCTATTGCAGTACTCATGATACCTAACTATTGTTTCTTTAATTCGGCTCTTGATTTCGCTAACTTATCTCCCTTTTGCTTGGTATGCCCTGCAGGTATTCTCCAAGGTTTTTTCCTGTAAGTGCAGTGTTTATTTTAATGTCCAACGGACTAATCTAAAGCTCGACATTTCTTCAGGTTGGTCTTTTCTTTTGAACCTCCTCTTACAAGTATTTCACTGCCAGTGCACATTCACATTTACAGACTTCCATGGGCCTGTCGAAATCTTATGCAACCCTTCATTGAATTCTGAATTATATAAAGGGTGTATCCCTCGAAAGTTGAATGCAAAAGGGTTTGGTCCTGTATCAGTTTCGTTTTTCCGCATTGAGAATGACTGATGGGTTTTCACCCCAATGTTCATTTGCAGGGCGTTATGCTACTCTTTTGCAGTTTTGTTGCTTAAATCTACATCGGGGGTTCGCCCATTGATCGTTGTTTATATTTACTTTGAAATTCCATATTCTTGAAGAGTGTTCCTTTGAGTTTAAACCAATTATGTTTTCGATTGTAACTTATTGGGGTTTTCCCCTTTGTTTGCTAGAATGTTAATATAATGGATTGTTTGTTTCATTGTTAATGGCCTAGATGGCGCTCTAGTTATGGTAGAATATTTCGAACATAATTTATCTCTTAAGTACTATTTTTAATAGTTTCATTTATAATTAAACATCCAATACTAATGTTTCGTTGACATAGTTCAGTCGATCTCAGTATACTTTTGGCTTGTAGGTTATTATAGTTTCATGTTGAATAATTGATAAGAGAATTATTTTTCTGCACCGTCTTCGCATGCTTGGTTCCAATCAACATGCAAGAGAATTCAAATCAGATTAAGTTATGCTTAATATTTACAGTTGTTCTCAGTTTTCTTTAATTTCTTAACCTAGGTGGAAGTGTCATAGCTCAGCAACCCATATAGTAGTTTTCCTAATCGATGCATGAGGTTTGTTTACCATCTAAATGCTCTTTTATAATTTATGTATTAATTCAGAATATATTTATATACTTTGTCCTTCTGGAAATTCTATACATGTGATGTTACATCTTAGTCTTTTGAGGTAAATAACTGCCTTGGCATCTCCCAGAATTAATGAATGAAATATGTATAATTGGAAAAAGGGACTTAATCCTATTCATTCAGTATACGTCACCTCTAGCACAAAGTTTTCTTGCATGTTTATTTTGTTTTCTGGGGATTCCATGCATACTCAGAAGTTCAGAGTGGTTTCTTACCTGGGAATTCAATCGTTGTTGATAGATTCATTTATTCATTATGTGGTTAAATTTGATTTATATAGTTGTATTTTATGTCCTCACAATGTAAGTACCATATTTGATTTCCTCCTTTCCATTCCAATTTTGGGAAGTGACATGCAGGACTTAGCTTGGGTTTACCTGCGAAACGCTTCTGAGATACTCTTCTGCCATCCCTCACTGGGGTGTTCTAGTCAGGTGGAAATTAACTGTTAACTTCTTCACCGTATTCACTATAATGGTTTTGACCCGCTTGGAATTTTTCATACATTTACCGAGTTCTACTGTAAATGAAATTTTCCCAAATTCCACTAACTCCAACCTCTTAGGTGCTGCACTACTATCACATATTTCTCTTAAACAATTTAATCATTTAAGTAAAACATTTTTTTATCCAAAATTCTCCTAAGCATAATAGGTGTGCATGCATTAGAGCATATATTTTATCATCCTGTTGATTTTCTCATCTACTTCTAAGGTATAATGCATGTCTTAACACAAGTTTCGGTCACTAGAGTTGCATATCAATCAACTGTTCAAATCAATCATTACATGGTTAACAACTATCTCAACTCAAAGTCAAATCCACATCACATCCATACAAAGAGACTCCAGTGTCTCTGTAACTATATTTTTGTAAAGAAAAAGATCATATAATCACTTAAGCCACAGGCGTGTATAATCTCTTATAACTCCGCCAGTCTAATTGCATTTATATTTCCTTAATTTGCTATTCACAGTCAATGAATTTAAGGATACTGAAGGTTATAAAATTGAGCAGACAATAATTACATCAACTACCTTACAATTACATCAACCACCTTACAATAGAAAAGTTCACAAGGAAACAAATATTTTATTACTAGAAGTTTGGATTGCCAGTGACCAAATTAGCATGGAAAGAACAACTTGCCACCCAACTGTGAACTGAGATCTATTTTCTCCGAGAATCAACAACCTCTGCACCCGACCGTGAGCTGGGATCTATTTTCTATGAGAATCAACAACCTCTGCAGTCTTGGTGAAGGCATTTTTATGCCTCACTTCCCATCATACTTTCTATAAGGACATCTCATTTTTTGGGTTTTGCCAATACCCATATGCTATGCTTTTTTGGGTTCTACCAATACCCATATGCTATGCTTTTCCTTTTTTTCTTTTCTTAGAAATATTTTTTTTTGGGTTCTGCCAATACCCATAGGCTATGCTTTTCCTTTTTTCTTTTCTTGAAAGGGATTCATTTTCATCCTTTAAATCCTGTCTTTTTCCACTACAGTGCTTTTTCACTATCTGAGTGGGGGAACACTACAGTGCTTTTTCACCCATTTTTTCTATTATTAATTGGCTATTTAATTACTTAATTTGGAACTTAATAGACATGGTAATTGGCCATTTGATTAGTTAATTTGGAACTTAATAGACATGAATGAGGTGAAACAATTGACCTCACTCTTCCAAAATACTTCTATAATCTACAATCAAATTAAGTTCATCACTTCTAACCTACAAGTATGGAAGAAAAAAAATAAACAACATCAACTTCTTATATTTATTTCATTAAATTGAAATAAAATAATTTGGAACTTAATATACATGAATTAGGTGAAACAATGGAGCTCACTCTTCCAAAATACTCTTATTATCTACCATAAAATTAAGTTTATCATGACTAACTTACAAGTATGGAAGAAAAAATAAAATTAATTTATAATATTTATTTCATTAAATAATTTGGAACTTAACAGACATAAACTAGGTAAAACAAGTTACTTCACTCTTCCAAAATACTCCTATAATCTACCATCAAATTAAGTTTATCACGACTAACCTACAAGTATCACAACTAACCTACAAGTATGGAAGAAAAAATATCATCAACTTCTTATATTTATCTCATTAAATAATTTGGAACTTAATAAACATGAATTAGGTGAAACAATTGACCTCACTCTTCCAAAATACGCCTATAATCTACCATCAAATTAAGTTTATCATGACTAACCTATAGGTATGGAAGAAAAAATAACATCAATTTCTAATATTTATTTCATTAAATAATTTGGAGTTTAATAGACATAAACTAGGTGAAACAATTGACCTCACTCTTCCAAAATACTCCTATAATTTACAATCAAATTAAGTTCATCACGACTAACCTCTTCCAAAATACTCTAATTTACAATCAAATTAAGTTCATCACGACTAACCTACAAGTATGGAAGAAAAAATAACATGAACTTTTGATATTTATTTCATTAAATTTGATTTCATAGCCTAACCAAGTATCAATATCTTATCTATTTCCATAGTTTTAATATAAATTCTCAGAAGTGTGAATATTACATTAGAAAGTGTGAAAATTAGACTAAGAGTGTGGATTTTGAATTTAAAATATTATCCTATCTCTCAAGACTGTAAATTTTGTTTACATTTTAAAATTTTAATATAAATTCTCAAAAGTGTGAAAATTAGACTAAGAATGTGGATTTTGAATTTTAAAATATTATCTTGTATCTCAAAATAGTAAATCTTATTTCCATTTTAAAATTATAAAAAAATATGATTCAAAAACTATCACCCTTTAATACTATAATTTTTTACAATTACAACATTTTATTTATATATCTACATACTCATTACTATGATATTGAGTAAATATAAAAAAATTGGAAAAAGAAACCAGAACTATGTGAATCTATCACCTTATGTCCTAAGGCTATAATTTTAAATTATAATTGAAATATTTACAAATCTCCTATTATAGTTACTATTATGAAAGTTCAATATTTAAAATAAAATGAAAATTAAATAACATCAATAACTAACATAATTAATCAAAAAATTATAAGCTTGGAAATTCCTTTCTTAAATAAGATATCATTTATCAATATCCTTTTTAATCTCTACATTATTTTCCATCTATTTTTAGTATAAGTTAATCACCACAAATCCCTTCCCCTTTAGTTTATTATCTCTTCTTTGAAATAACGTCACTCCGAGTAAAATGCTAATGTCCATTACAAAAAACTGATTAAACTTATCTTCATTTATTTATTATTATTTTTAAATATATCTACTTTTTAATGTACTTAGATATATTAATTTGATACATAAATTATATTATAAACCTAATTATATTCCTAATTGAAATTCTTAAAGCATGTAATTTGTTGGAAACCCAAAACTATATGATAGAATGATTTTGAGACTTGCTTCAAGGTTTAACGGGTAAATATATAAACATTTCCATTATAATTTTATCGGTATAATTCATTTAAACAGCTTGGCTAATAGTATCAAAGATGAGGTCAGCTAATTGTTAGCACTATTCAATACTGGAGTACAATTAAGAAAGCATGGTAAGCTCAAGTAGAACTGCAAGATTATTGTGAAAGCCACCATAACTCCTTCCTTTCAAAATAGAATTTGAATTAGTATTTGTGGGATTGCTTGAAAAATGGTTGCTAGCATCTTTGTTGGGTATTGCAGTCATCCATCACATTTTTTATAGTTACCTCTCTTTCCTCGAGGAAAGGAAAACAATGGGTGATGTCTTATCATTTTCACTACATCCACTGAGTTCTTTTGACAGACTGAGTAGCAAAATGAAAAGCCAATACAACACATACCAAAAAGACTAGTATTGCTATCAAAGTATTAGGAGACAATGTCTATGGATCCAGTTTGAAGCTTGAAGTAAGGGCATGACCATGCAAGATCACACAACATTCACATTTCAGAGTTGAAACAATTTCTGCCTCATGTTATAATTCAGTTATTGAGTGGGAAGTTGTTGGTACCATTCTAAGACCCCTTTTTCCC